>QRDG01002483.1:977536-1073489 GCA_012064385.1 Puccinellia tenuiflora | reverse complement strand
CAGGTAGTCCTGATGATCGGCGATCCACGGGGGGATATGCAGTGTTCTTTGGTCCTAATCTGATCGCCTGGAGTGCTCGCAAGCAAGCTACAGTGTCTCGGAGCATACTGAAGCTGAGTATAAAGCTGTGGCCAATGCCACGGCTGAACTGATCTGGGTGCAGTCTCTACTGCGAGAGTTGCGTATTCCGCAAACTCAGTCTCTGTTCTTTGGTGTGATAACATCGGTGCAACATATAATCATCTAATCGAGTGTTCCATGCCCGAACGAAACACATCGAAGTTGACTATCAACTTTGTGCAGGAACGTGTTGCACAGAAGCTACTTCAGATCAAGTTTATCTCTTCAAAAGATCAACTTGCCGACATCTTCACAAAGCCGTTGTCCCTGCCTTTGTTTCAGGGTTGTAGGCGCAATCTTAACCTGTTAGATGTTCATGACACGGTTAAGATGAGGGAGGGTGTTAGACTGTGTATAACGGTAGCCTCTGTACTGTATTTGTAAACTCTTGTACATGTATACACTAAATAAATCCCGCCAACCCTAAGTGGTGTTGAGCGTTCCCAAACTCGTTGTTTGATAGGCCTCGGCGTGGGCGCAGGTGCACCGAGCTTGACAAGGATCCCCGTGGCCGCGACATGGAGCGCGATCTGGCCCGCCGCCTCGGCCGCAATTCGCCAGTACCTGCCGTCTTCATCGGGGGCAAACTCGTCGGCTCCACCGATAGGATCATGTCGTTGCATCTCGCCGGGAAGCTCGTGCCCATGCTTAAGGCCGCTGGAGCCATGTGGCTCTGACCCTCGGCGCAACATGCATGAGCTAATTAACTAAATATAACCATCATTTTGATAATTCCTCGCTTTGCGTGCATCCATACTCTTCATGGATGCGTGTAATTAAAACAGATGTGCACTAGTACACGGAGAAGTAGTTAAGCCCAGTCATCAATGTAAGAGCATAGTAGTCCCCGAGGAGGTTGTAGGGAAGTTTTGTCTTTAATCAGATTGTGACTTCACTACAGGAAATCCGGTCTATTGCAACAATAACTATTGCAACGGGCATCTTTTGTTGCAATAAGGCTTGATATTGCCACAAAAATTGCAATTCGTGGTAATAGTTTCCATGTATTGCCACGATTTCGTTTCGAGGCGATAAGCGCTCTTTTTTGTTGCAATAGGGCGCACGTATTGCACAAACTGCATCCGTGTTGCAATATGCCGGTGCTATCGCGACAATTGCGATGCGTTGCGGGAAATAACCATTTTTGTTGCATAGAGAGCGGGTATTGCAACAAAGCAGAATTTTGTGGTTAATATTCGGGCTCATATTGCAACGGTTGTGGCATGTGGCAGTAGTTATGGGTGTTGTTGCATAAACGGATATCTATTGCGACAAAATATGCTTTGTCGTAGTAGCCCGCTTTTGCCTCAACTTTATTGCGTTGCAATAAATATTACGTATTGCGACAAAATATATTCGTGGTTATATATATTACATATTGCAACAATTCCTACTGTTGCGAAAAGAAGAAAGATATTGCAACGATATTCTCGAAGCGCTCCTTGTTTTTCTTTGTTTATTTTGTATACTTTATAGATGTATTTATAGCCTCTATATAGGGACCTACATTTTCATCTTTTTTTTTTGGGCCGGACACACAACACCCGCGGACTAGGCCCAACACCCCACAGACCACGCTCGTCAGGAATTAATCCCGGCAAAAAGTGCAGTCGGGGTACTCGAACCAGCGACCTCCTTCCTTTCCTTCAGCGTGCGTACCACCGCACCAGCTCACAATTTGGTGTACAAGTTGCACGCGAGTCCTATAACTTCTAATATCTTTGGTGGGCCTGGGCCTCGAGCGCATGAGGCCGCCGACCTGCCGCTGTTTGGGCTGCACTCCAGGCTGGACTTCAGCCACCGCGCACAACTTGCTGAGCTGGGCTGGCTGGCGGGTTCGCGCGGCCGAGACCCACCTTTTTTCTGTTTATAACTTGTTTTTTTTTTGAAAGGGGAAAGGAGAATCCATTAACCTTGGTGCACAGCTAAATCGCTGGCAACACCACACCGCTGACGCTCTTTAGGCTTAGTCTCTGATCATCAGACAAGAACAAACATATATTTAAACATACACAAAGACAAGAACAGCCATACCAGGATGAACGTGGACAACGAAGAACTGGTAATTTTTATGTCACTTAAGCTATATCGCATTTTGTTAAACGCGTAAAATCCTTGTGTGGGTTACGTTGCTAAATCTTCAGTACTGCTAAATCTTGTACAGGTACTGAAGGAGAATCTGACACTCCAGTGAATGCTGATGACATTTGTGCCCTGGATGAATGGCCATCCCATGCTCGCTGCAACCGCGCGCGACTAGAGAATGGTACTTCATTTCCTTTATATCTGTGTCCTCCTTTCTTACATTCTAACAACCAAGTAATGCAATACTATTTTGTATGGTTCTAGCTGTAGAACCTGGTGGACAGAAGAAGAGGAAAGGCGAGGTGTCCTAAAGGTGTTAAGCATCTGCGAAGCGTTTTTGCCAGTGGATCTGGGAAGCTAGATATTTCATTCTCCGAAACTTGGTGGAACAATAGGATTGAACAATCGGTCATTCAAGGATGACGTGGTAATCGTGATGAAAAGAAGGTTACCCCTCATTGGAGTGAGGTCATGGTGCGACATCCACTCTAGTGTCCTTCGACCCATTGTTGCAGATATGATAGTGAGTACGACCTTTTCACATTTGTTATCTCATTTTACCATCGATAATGGACTACTTATGTAGATTCATTTGTTGTACGCTTTAAGGCCAGGTATAACCTTGATGGTACAGAAGAAACTGAAAAAAGAGTTCTCAAAATTGCGATGGAGCGATACAGAGGCTGGCGATCAACTCTAAGCTCCACTTACAAGGCATACAAAACAGATGAGGCTAGATTGGCTAATGTGCCAGAAGATTTACAACTAGAAGAGTGGGAATGGCTGATCAACTACTTTGGCAATGATGCAAAATTTAAGGTTATCTATAAGCTCACAATTTGTCTACTACGTGTTTACATGACGCGACTTGCCTGATTGTTTATATTTGTTTCAATGACTGGATAGGAACGCAGCCAAAAGAATTCTGATAATCGTAAGAAAAGAAGACAACACATAAATGTGGAGCAAAACCGTACTCGCAAAAAAGTTTTGAGAGCGTATGGCTCTTAATTACATAATATGTATTCCTACCTCCTACCTATGTTTCATGTTTCAAGCATCTCATTGTCATATTACTTGCAGAGAAACTTGGAAAACTGGAGAAGAGCCAGATTGTGTTGCTTTGTGGGAACTGACGCACACGAAGAATGGAACATGGTCTAACAAAGATTCCGAGGATGTTTATGTGAGTAAACTGATGTATTCTTTATTCTTGTTTTCATATTTTATAGGTCAATGTTGATGCCGTTGATATAATATTTCTTCTTGTTCTTAGGACAACGCACGTCAAGCGGTTCAAAGCAAAGAAACTGAAACTCAAGGTCCGATCTCAAGTGAGCAGAGAACAATCTTTTCCAGACCGCGTACAAAGAAACTCTGAAATGCAAGTCATCACAGCCTCGTGGGTTTGGTTACATGGCAAAACCTCAAACTGCTTCTGAAAGTTCCGGATGCAGATGAAGGACCAAGCTCGTGTTACAGCAGAAACCCCAGCAAAAATTCTGAGCTCATCCAGCATGTCACATATTAGAGGTAGACTAGATACTGAACGTGCGGACATGCAGAGAGTATTAACATGGAGCGTGCTGAGAGAGAAGAACTTGAGAAGATGTTACACGAAGAGCGTGCTCCAAGGGAAAAATGGTTGGAAGCAGAGACTAGATCAAGACAGGAATTTGAAAGAAAAATGGCGGCAAGCTTCAAGCAACAGATGGCTAAACTGGTCCAAGAGATGGGAATCCAACAGCAGGTGATTACTGTCATATGCTTGTCAACTTCTAAGATTTATTTTGCTTACTTCCATTGCTGAAAATGCACTTATATTTGCAGGTGATTAAGAAGAGGACCGAGAAAGAAAATATTAATCCAAGCTTGCAAAATTCTGTTTTACAAAGCTCTAGTCCTAAAAGGAATTTATCAGCACCAAAACCAATGTGATTTCTGCAAACCTCCTCATACAAAATTACTGTCATTTGGTTGTCATCTTCTAAGATTTATTTTGCTTACTTGCATTGCTGAAAATGTACTTCTATTTGCAGGTGCTTAAGAAGAGGACCGAATATCCAAATATCACTCCAAGCTTGCAACCTACTGTCTTACAAAGCTGTAGTCCTAATAGCAATTTATCAGGACCAAGGACAAATGTGATTTCTTCAAATCACCTCATACAAAATTCTCGAATATACAAAGCAATGGTAAGTCCCAATTCTTGACTTGTTGTTAATTTGTTCTTTGAAACTGAAAGGAATGATGCCATTGCTTGACATTGGGACTACCAATCGCATCAATCTTGACATTTTTACTGGTAACTCAAAAAGGAATGATGCCAAGTAGTCAGATTTTGTGTATAATTTAGTTGCTAGTTGCTGCTTGGTACAGTGGTACATATAAGATTCAGTAACGCAATCATCACATAGAACACATTCTGATGAGTCTATGTTGAAGTTCTTTCTCTGTAGTAAAGATGTGGTAATTGCGTTGTCAATGGTTCCCTGCAGCCATTTATCATTCATAGTAGAATGATGCTTCCATTACCTCTAGTACAGGTGGTCATGGTTTTGAAATCATCTAGAAATGCAAGACATCCTTTCCACCAGACTGAAGGTTCTTACTGTCGGCTGCTCTAATATTCGGTTGGCTAATTTTATTCCGTTCTTGATTGCAGGATCCAAAGGAATTAGCTGGGCTAACACAAAAGGAGAATTAGCAGGCAAACGCAACTACGTTCGGAATTTCAACTACCACGTTACAAATGGATTGGAGTCTGCATAATGTAGAGCTTAGGCTTGGCACTTAATTAGGATGGATGTATTTTTTTAGTTTCATTTGATGGATATTTGGATATTTGCTACGAGAATTATGATTGTATGAATATTCATATATGCATATCGTTTGAATTTTGCAATTGAATTGCTGTTTTTTTTTAATGGCTGCACTTTATATTGTTGCAATAACTTGTGACCTCAATTACTCTGCACGTTGCGATAACTGTGTGGTGCCACGAAACAAAGCTTTGTTGAAATAGGCTACTGCCACGAAAACTTCAAGTTGTCGCGGTAGCTTTTTGCTACAAATATTCCGCCCGCTGCAATAAGTATGTGGCGCCACGAAACCGAGTTTTGTTGAAATAGATTGTCGCCACGAAAACTTCACGTTGTCGCAGTAGCTTCTTGCTACAAAAAGGCTGGCCGTTGCAATAAGTATGTGGCGCCATGAAATCCAATTTTGTTGAAATAGACTATCGCCATGAAAAGTTTAACTTGTCGCAGTAGCTTCTCGCTACGGAAAAGTTGGCCGTTGCAATAACTATGTGGCGCCACGAAAGTGAATTTTGTTGAAATAGACTATCGCCACGAAAAATTTAACTTGTCGCCAATAGATTATCGACACGAGTGGAATGTTTGTCGCAATAATTTAATGCCACGAGTCTAGTGGTCCGTGGCAAAATGTCTGCTGCTACAAAACAAGGGTTGTTGCCGTAGGCTATTGCCACGATTACATATTGCCACGAAAGAGTATATGCCACGAACCATTGGTCGTTGGCATAGGTTATTGCCACAAATGTCTATTGCCACAAACTATTAATCGCCACAATTCGTCTTCTTGTTGCATTAAGCTATTTCCACAAATCGAAATTGTGGAGACAAGTGAGTGTTGCCACAAGGGAAAAATGTGGCAACTGCCCCTCATGGTTGTTGCAATAGATCATTTTATTGCCACAATTTCTTTTTTGTCGCAATAGCCTATTTCCATGCGTTTTATTGCAACGCTTGCCAACGAAAGTCATTTTGTGGCAATAGATACATATTGCCACAAATCGGCACATATTGCGACAATTTTTTTTGTTGCAATAGACCCAAATCCTTGTAGTGCTTGTAAGGGAACTAAGGATTGCCGCATCAATGTGTCTTTATATGAGAATATTTATATACACTTTAACTCCGTTAATTTTCAACAACTAATGTTTTTAGTACGTCGGTACTTAATTTAGATACTTGTGTACCTTCGATTCCCGGTTAGATAATTTGCTGATTTGGTGGTGGTTTTCGGTTATGTGAATCCCCTTGGATAAGTACGCAAATTCATGATTATGGAATATAAATCATAATTAAAATAACTATTGGTGAAGACATGTCGAAGAAGATGGCGATGGAGAAGGCAGTATGTAGCACCGCCGATTTGTGATGAAAAACATGAGCAGTCGTGGAGATAGTTATTAAAAACCTAATTCACGAAAGCGGCGATATGGAGGCCGAGCTCCGTGGAGCTGGGTTTAGAAAAAAATTAAATTCACAAATTTTCTTTCAGAAAATTCTGAAAAAAAATCAGGGTTGTAGATAATATTGTGATCCACCACTATGAAAATTTTCAATCACAAACTCATTGTATTCTGAGCTACACAAAAAAGAGAAATGTGCAGATCTGAATAGGTGAATAGTGCACAATCTAAAAATTTTGAAATCTTGCCAGATTTGTTATTTTTACATACTTCAGAATAATACGAGTTTGGTCCTGAAAATTTTCATAGCGGTGGATCATAATATTATTTACAACCATGGTTTTTTTCAGAAATTTTTGAAACATAAATTTGTGGATTGAATTTTTTTTGGAGAACCTAGCTCCATGGAGCTCGGGCTCCATTGTGACTTTCCACACCTTTGAAAGGATCGTATGGGTATCTAGAGGGGGGGGGGGGGGGTTGAATAGGTGCTACACCAAATTTTAATTCTTTTTCGATTTTAGGCTTGACACAAAGGTAAATTCTCTAGATATGCAACTACGGTGAATTTACCTATATGACAAGCAAGCAACTACGACTAGGCAAGTAAATACGATACAAGTAAAGACAACTAAGGGATAGAGATAACTGAAAGTAGAAGCATGCGGAGATAAGGATGTATTCCCGAGTTCCTCCTTGTTAAGTGAGTACGTCTCGTTGGAGAGGTGTGAGCTCGCCACAAGAGGCCTACTCAAGATGCCACAAAGGCCTCACCCTATTCTCCGATGAACCGCACCCAAGGGTTTGGTTCACCTTCCACTATCGGAATCCTTCGAGGCGGAATCCGGAGCCTTTACAACGTTCTTGGGGCATACACCCACAACTTAATTGGGGGCTCCCAAATCAACCAATCTGTCACAATTACAACAAGTAGTAAGCAAGAGAATCTAGGGTAACACAATGCTAACCCTAGAAACAAAATCGCTCAAGTGAATGAGGGGGAAATGAAGAACAGCTTGGTGAAGATGTAGATCGGGGCCTTCTACTTCAATCCTCCAAAAATCAACGAGTTTGGGTGGAGGGATTGGGAGATCTATCGATTTTGAGCTTGCAAGAAATGGAGTTCTTCAATGGTGAGCTAGCTGAAATGGCTGAAGGTAGGTGTAGGGGTATAAATACTCCTCCCCAAAAAGTGAGCCGTTGGGGACAAAATCCTGTGTGCAGGGAGCCCGGCCTGGGGCCGGCCAGGCCGGCCTGTCAGTGGAGGCACACATGGGAGGTGCAGGGAGGCCGGCCTTAGCCCGGCCTGGGCCAGCTGGCCTGGCACGGAGGCCGGGCAGTGGCCCGAAGCTGCCGGCCTTGCCCCGGCCTGGGCTGGACAGCCAGGCACGCCGGCCGGCCACCCACCCGAGCCAGCCGGCCTGGGGCCGGCCTGGGTTGGGCAGGCAGGCACGTAGGCCGGCCACCCACCCGAGCCGCCCGGCCTGGGGCCGGCCTAGGCCCGGCCAGGCCGGCTAGCCAGGGCACCTCCAAACCGTCTTTAAAAACGCCAATCTTGCTCCTTTTTGATAAACGGCATAATTCCAACAAGTGTAATTTCAACCTAGCCACACTTAGCATCATATCAAATTATCACAAGTGTTGTTATCTAACACACAAAACATAGAGGGAAAAACAAATGTTCTTTCAATCTCCCCCTTTTTGGTGTTAGATGACAACACTCGGATTTGCAATAAAAACATCACACTAGATCATGTTTAACAAAATGGAAAGGGCTCCCCCAAAGTGTGTGCATATCTTTTGTTTGCCTTGGAATGCAAATACACAGATAAGAAGGGAACCATTCCCAACAAGATATAATAAACATGATATTCGCACAATAAGAGACACATCCAACTAGGTTGAGAATTGAGAGAAGTATCATACCTTGTGCCAAAGATGTTGACAATTATATCCAAACACAATATTATGTAGACTCAACCATAGATAAACCCGAATACCAAAATCCATAGTCTCATACAATAATTTAACATCTCATACAATAAAGGTACCAAGGTCCATGATCATAAGCAAATAGAGTTCAACTTCAACTAAAACAAATGCAAATTCAAAGAAGCAAATGAAAACGCACGCTAAACATGAATTCATATCCCCGGAGACTTTCTCCCCCTTTGGCATCAAGACACCAAAAAGGAGGAAAGTGGAGAGAGACGCCCGGGTGATCACTCGAAGGAGCCGTCGTGGCCAAAGTCATCATCTCTAGCAGCCTCACCATCATAAGGAGCATGTCCGGAGCTCGAAGCAGCAGGATTCCCCAACCAATAGGGACCAAGAGAGGAGGCATCATCGCCAAGCCAATAAGTGTTCTTGGACTTGTATGTATTTTCTGAAACTTCCTCGGAGCTTTCAGGGTAGGGCAACTCAATCTTCTTCATAATCTCCTGTTGGTTGCGGTTATATTGCTTTTGCTTTCTGTAACCCTTGTAATCCTTGTCTTGTTTGTCAACAAAGAAGCAATTCATTTTCTGAAAGATGGACTTGAGGAGGTGTTTCTTCTTTGGAGCTTCAACTTGAGGTTCCACTTGAGAGGGACCAATATTTGCAGATGAGGTGTGACGAGCACGCTTGTTGCTAGGTGGAACAGCCGGAGCAACATCCTCTTCCTCATCCTCTACAAGCCCAGACAAAGGGAGGAAAGAAGGCTTGACAAACTCATATTCGTTGAGAAGAACTTGGGGTACCTTCGTGTTAATCAATTTCTGAAGATATTGGCTATAAGTAGGAACCTCGTTGCCAATGACCACTGAGCGCATATCTTGCCACATGTAATACGACACATCCAAACGCTTGCCCGACTACTTGAGACGCTCAATGTGATAGAGAAGATTGATCAACCAACTATGAACCTCACCCTTCTCCCCATACTTGACATGAATGGTGTTCCTCAAAATAACATGGACAGCTTTCCAAAACGGAAGTACCTGGCCCTAAGGCAATGAAGAAGTCCCACCTCGGTAGGGTAGCAATGAGCAATTCCGGTCCGGGCCTTCATAAGCTTGCTTGGATCAACATGGATGCGCATAGAGTTGAGCGGATTAAAGGAGAGCTCAACAATACCAAACAATCCACCAGACTCAGCGAGAGAAGCTTCACACTTGATGCCACCACTCATCCAAATCATTTTCCTAGGTTCCCTTGGTTTCTCCGAAAAATGAACGGTGGCATAGAATTCTCTAAGCAATGCTGGTGAAAATTCAGTGTTGCATTCCATAAGACCACTAATGCCATGAAAATCCATAAGTGCCATCACCTCGGGGAGAGAGTCTCTTAACATTTGCACATCAAAATATTTTTGGGGCACATGAGTGTTATTCCTAGTGCAAACCACATACTCATAAACTTGCTCATGCATCTTGCAATAGAATCTATTGTCACTACTAGTGCGCTGGCCGAAATCATAAGGATTGAAATCAAGACGATCACGCTCAAAGTCAAAAGGTGAAAGCTTACTCCAAGACTCATGCACCGGTTCATCCGGGTTCACCACAATCTCACCCCTTTCCTTGGTGGCAGGCACCTTCTTGCTCTTGGCCTTGTCCTTGCTTGCACTTGCCATCCTTGCTTGATTCAACCTAGCAAACCACCAACACCACCAACAAGAGAGGGGATCTCCCCAAAAGCTTCACCAAAGGGGATTTCTTTTGGATAGGATGATAGATCGGGAGGGGATCACACAGATCTGAGGGCAAAAGGGGTGGGGGAGTGGAGCAATGGAGGAGGAGGGAGGGCAACAATAGAGGAGGAGCTTTTTACGTGGGGGAGAGAGGTGGAAGAAGGGGAAAAGTGGGGTTCCAACCGGTCAACCCGTGGGGAAAAAGGGGTCCCCGACTGCCCGGCCTAGCCCCGGCCTGACCCCGGCCTGGCCGGCTTGGCGCCCGAAGCGGCCAGCCTGCGCCCGGCCTGGGCCGGCCTCGCGAGGGAGGGAAGGCCGGCTAGGTGCCCGATGCACCTGGCCACGACCCGGCCTCGGCCCAGCCTCGCGCAGGGGCAGGCCGGCCACCCAGCCGAACCACCCGGCCATAGCCTGGCTAGGGCCCGACTAGGCCGGCCTCCTAGAGCGCCAGCATCTGCTTATGAAATAAATCCTCCTTTATCTTCATTTGACACGAAATTTTCTTGTTCTTTCTTGACTTGTCAGATTCGCTTGATTTGAATATAGCTCCGGAGTGTCACAAGGGGTATGCAAGCATGATGGACATGAAGAAAAGAGCAAGCAACAAATTTCACACACATTAAAAAGGAAGAGTCAAAACACAACATTGAATGTGATGAGGTCCAAATAAATCAACATCAACTCCAAACAAGATCAACTCCTAAGAAGGGGGCGGTGGCCAAAGCCACCATGTATGAGTGTTTGTGGTGTGACACCGCAATGACATATATCTTGGGTTCACCACCACTACTCGTCATTTAAGCTCACAATTCAAGAATTGAAAATAGAGACAATGATTTTACTTTAGGCATATTGGGGGGAGGGAGAGCCCAATTTATTAGGACAACACTCCCCCTAAATTCATGCCTACACCTAAACCAAATAGAAGTTGAACCTATAGGTGTGTATGCAAGATGGTCAAGTCAAGCTCCTTGAATCCACGATATTTAGCTCATTCCTCAAATAAGTGAACCTTGCTTCATCAAGTGGCTTCGTGAAAATATCGGCAAGTTGGTTTTTGGTTGGCACATATGCTAGCTCAATATCTCCACGGGCAACGTGATCCCGAATGAAGTGATGACGA
Source organism: Puccinellia tenuiflora (assembly GCA_012064385.1). Classification (NCBI taxonomy): domain Eukaryota; kingdom Viridiplantae; phylum Streptophyta; class Magnoliopsida; order Poales; family Poaceae; genus Puccinellia; species Puccinellia tenuiflora. The sequence goes on along the minus strand of QRDG01002483.1, from coordinate 1,062,269 downwards.
ATCTCAATATGCTTGGTTCTTGAATGTTGCACCGGGTTGTAGGCGATCTTGATAGCACTTTCATTGTCACAACAAAGAGGCACTTTGTCACAATTGACACCGTATTCCTTTAAAGTTTGCCTCATCCATATCAATTGGGTGCAAGCACTAGCGGCGGCCACATACTCTGCTTCGACGGTGGAGAGAGATATACAATTTTGTTTCTTAGAAGACCAACTCACCAAGGACCTACCAAGAAATTGGCAAGCCCCGGAAGTTGATTTCCTATCATCTTGATCACCGGCCCAATCCGAATCCGTGTACCCACCAAGAGTGAAAGATGAATCCCTTGGGTACTACAAACCAAACCTTGGGGTATGAACCAACATGTGGCTTTCCTTAGTAGCCGCTTGATACCTTGCACACACACCTACACTCAACACAATATCGGGTCTAGATGCACAAAGGTAAAGCAACAAACCAATCATGGAGCGGTAGAGCTTTTGATCCACATCTATACCCTTTGGGTTAAGTTGTAGATGGCATTTGGTATCCATAGGAGTCTTCATCTCCTTAGCATCGGCCATATTAAACCTCTTGAGCATGTCTTGAATATACTTTGCTTGGCTAATTAAAGTCCCTCCTCTCAATTGCTTGATCTCAAATCCAACTAAGAACTTCAACTCACCCATCATGGACATCTCAAACCTATCAGTCATAAGCTTTGAAAATTCATCATTAAAAGCTTTGTTAGATGAGCCAAAGATAATATCATCAACATATAGTTGGCATACGAAAAGTTCCCCTTTAACCCTCTTAGTAAAAAGAGTGGGATCAATTTTCCCAACTTCAAATCCACGGTCTAACAATAACTCTCTAAGGTGCTCATACCACGCACGTGGGGCTTGCTTAAGTCCATAGAGCACCTTATGAAGCTTGTAGACATGGTTAGGGAAGTTGAGGTCCTCGAATCCCGGGGGTTGCTTAACGAACACCAACTCTTTTAAGGGACCATTGAGAAAGGCACTTTTAACATCCATTTTTTACAATTTAAAGTTATAACGGGATGCATAAGCAAGAAGGATACGGACGGACTCAAGACGAGCCACGGGAGCATAGGTCTCTCCAAAATCAATGCCTTCAACTTGAGAGTACCCTTGAGCCACCAATCTAGCCTTGTTCCTCACAACCAGGCCATGTTCATCTTGCTTGTTCTTGAAAATCCACTTTGTGCCAATAACATTGCGGCACTCCTTTGGCCTCTCAACTAACTTCCAAACATTATTGCGCTCGAAATTGTTGAGCTCTTCATGCATGGATTCCAACCAATCCGGATCTTCAAGAGCTTCGGACACTTTCTTCGGTTCCACCATGGCAATGTGAGCTTGATGATCACTAAAGTTTGCCAATTGCCTCCGGGTGGACACCTTACCTCTCACATCACCAATCACCTTCTCAAGAGAATGCTCACGAAGTGCCATGGTTCTTGCAACTCTAGCATGACGATGGGCTTCGATATCCTCATTGCATCTTAGAGGTATCACTTGATCATCTTGATCATTTGAGTCCCCGTCTTGACTGGAAAGTTGACCTTGATCATCTATAGGCACGGTTTCAACATTTGACGAAGAAGAAGATTGAGAATGATCATGGCTAGCATCACGAATAGGTGAGTTGGGCTCTTGCCTAGCAACTTGATCAAGGGGTTGAGGGTCTTCAACATGTTCTTGGGTTGGTGCAATAGGCTCTTCATTAGCAAGATTTTCTTGTGTATATGAAGGCTCCATTTGAGTAGAGCATTGTCCTTCTCGATCTGCCACAAGGGTATACTCAACGGGGCGGAAAAAACCCACACCTATTCTTCTTATGGCTTCTTGAGGAATTATATCATCTATATCGGAAACATGAAATTGCGCCTCTTGGGAGCTGTCATTTTACTCGAACACCACATTACAAGATTCTATGATACGCCGTGAGGCTTTATCATAGATTCTATAAGTGTGTGATTCGGCACCGTAACCAACAAAAATACCCTCTAGTGATTTAGATTCGAATTTAGTTAAGCGACAACCTATGATCAAATAGAAACACTTACAACCGAAGACACGGAAGTAGGAAATGTTAGGCTTGTTGCCAGTGAGGATCTCATAGGGGGTCTTGTTCAACCCTTTGCGGAAGTAGAGCCGGTTGGATGAGTGACATGCCGTGGATATAGCCTCCGCCCAAAAACTCAACGGAGACTTAAACTCCGCTAACATGGACCTTGCTATATCCATAAGAGTCCGGTTCTTTCTCTCGGCTACACCATTTTGTTGAGGGGTATAAGTTGCGGAATATTGGTGATGAATACCCTCTTCACTAAGAAATTCATTGAGGGTGTAGTTCTTGAACTCGGAGCCATTGTCACTTCTAATTGCCAATATGGGGACATTGTGTTGACGTTGCATTTCAATGGAGAAGTCGATGAAGGTTTGTTGGGTCTCACTCTTCGACTTCAAGAAATAAACCCAAGTGAATCTTGAATAGTCATCAACAATCACCAAGAAATACTTCTTCCCACCTAGACTAGTTTCGGGAACGGCACCAAAAAGATCCACATGGAGGAGCTCCAAGATCCTCTTGGATGAAATAATAGTCTTGGAAGGGTGGGGAGAATCATGCATCTTGCCTTCAACACATGCCCTACAAACACGATCTTTGGCAAAAGTAACATCTTCTTTTAGTCCGAGAATGTGGCCACCCTTGTGAAGACTTTGCAAAGTTCTCATGTTGACATGGGATAGGCGGCGATGCCACAACCACCCCTAGTCGGCCTTTCCGAATAGGCACATCGAATTTGAAGTGGTTTTCCCCGAAAAGTCAACCACAAACAAATCATCCTCGACGTACCCAATGAAAGCGACCTTTAGAGTCTTGCTCCACAAGAGTACCACAACGTCAATATCAAGAAATACGGCGAAGCCTAGCTTATTAAGTGCACGAATGGAAAGTAAATTATAACCAAGTGATTTGACAAGCATGGCATTCACTAGAGTGATATCCCTAGCGATTACCACCTTGCCAAAAACCCAATACCTCGGCTTTTGATCGATCTCCATAAGTGACGGTTGCTTCATTTAGATTGGGTCTCATCTCCGTCATTATCTCCTTGCTTCCAGTCATATGTTTTGTGCATCCACTATCAAGCACCCATTTTGACCCATCGGAAGCATAGTCCTGCAAGAAATCATTGCTTTGATTTAGGTCCCCATTTTGCAATGGGTCCTCTTTTGTTAGCAACAAGGGTCTTAGGAACCCAAACAGAATGAGCAATAGGAATATTTCTAGGACCAACAAACTTAGCATAAATATCCCCATAATAATCAACATATAAGATGTAGTGGGGGTTAGATTTTCCCGCAAAGTCATCGCTAGTGGTTTTGTCACTTGTGGCACCACAACTAGCAATGTTGACCTTCCTGGCTTGAGGGATATTCTTTGCTAGAGGAGCCCTGGCATCTTTCATGAAGTTCTCCTTCTTCTTTTCCTCCTCAACAAACCCGACACCAACTCTCCCTTTTTGTGGAGTAACAAAAGGTTTCTTACCTATGGAGATGGCCTTAGCAAGATTGATCTTCAACCTAGCATTTTCCTCAATGATATTTGCATGATCACCAGTAATGGGAGTGGAGGAACTAGGCACATCATTTTTCGACGGTTGAGCTTGAAGTTGTTCATACGACTTAGTGACGGTAGAGTGTTCACTCTCCAATGCCTTGTGAGCCTTGGAAAGCTTCTCTAGCTCCTCGGTTATTCTAGAATGACCAACACCAAGCTCGACCTTTTCTTTCTTACATGCTTTGTATTTAGCAATTGCATGGTCACGTTCTTTAATGAGTTTAGCAACAATTAAATCATTTGATTCTTCTATAGATTCTAATTGTTCGTCAAGAGAAACCATAAGCTCATGCTCTTCTTCGAGATTGTGTTTCAAGGATGCAATTTCCATAGCATCCTCTCTTTCAATCTTGCCCTTGATCTCAAGCATCTCCTGAGCTTCACCATATTGACTCATAAGAGCCTCAACATGCTTCTTGGTTTCACCATGCAAGTTAGTTATGAAATGATCGAAAGCAACAATTTCCTCTTTAATTTTAAGACTAGTAGCATCATCCATATTACTCATAGTCTTAGGAGATGAAGGGGATGATACCTCGTCGGTCTTGGCCATGAGACATCTTGCAGAGGAGTTGGAGACATTCTCATTGGGGGATTCAAAGAGGGAAGGAGATGATGAAGATGCTATGGCAACTGCGGCAACTCCACTTGAGGTTTCTTCTTCTTCCCCGGATGAGTGCTCTTCTTGCGCAAGCAACACAATTCTTGGGGGCTTCTTGTTGATGCCATTCTTTTTGAAGAAAAGTTTCTTGTGAGTGTCCTTTGACTTGTCCTTTCGAACAAGCTTCCCTCCATGATGTTCACGATTCTCAAACGGACATTCGGCCACAAAGTGATATTGATCTTGGCAATTGTAGCAAGAACGAACCCTTTGGCCACCTTCCTTCCTTCCACTTGACTTTTTAACAAGTTCCCTTGCCATGGACCGACTCCTCCAAAAGACTTTAGATGTGAGAGACGAATTGTCCTTGAGAGTATCTTCAAGCTCTTTGGGATGCCAATGTGACACATCTTCTTGAGTCTCATCATCATTGTCTTGCACCACAACTTTGGCCTTCAAAGCAAGCGAAGTTCCTTTGTGCATTCCAATGGCCCGGGCTCGAGCGTCTTCGGCATTCTTGGCGGTCACCTTGAATGCCGCCATCTCTTGCATGACTTCATTAGATGACATGAGGTGATAGTTGTGTCTTCCTTGAAGGCTCTTCAAGTCGGTAGACTCAAAAGGCCAGAGGGCACTCTCATACTTCCTCTTGATCCAAGCATCATTCACATAGGTTGCTCCAAGGGCTCTAAATTGAGTGGCAAGGGTTTTGAGCCTTCGATACATGTCTTTATGGTCTTCACCATCTACCATGAAAAATCCCTAGGCTTGGTTGCTCAAGGCTTCAAACCTATTTCTCTTCATGCTCTCATTGCCGACAAACTCTTCGGTGAGAGTCTCCCAAGCTTCTTTGGCGGTTGTGGCAAGCTCGATGTGAGTCATGTGCTTTTCTCCCACGGCGGTTTGAATCATGTTGAGAGCCAAGTCATTGAGTTGGCAATTCACAAGTTCTCTTCTTGTCATGTTGTTGGGGCCGACGGCCTTGAATCCAACCTCAATGATTCTCCATAGCTCGATCGAAGTGCTCTTGACATGAGATCTCATAAGAAATTGCCAATTAGAAAAACAAGATGGATTAAGCCTAGGTGGTTCACCCCTATTGTTTATATGAGGATGTGGGATAGGTGGGTCGGCGGAGTACTTAAATGGAACCCCATGGTACTCCTCCTTCCCACCATCAATTTTAGAATGGGATTCTTTAGATGCTTCACCCTCCTCAACTTGAGTAGCGGAAGCGTTAACCTCAAGGGAGGGAGGTGCGGGAGCTTTATTAGCATTTAAGAGTTGTGCCATCATTTCGCGCAACTCTTCCAATCGAGCATCCATGGATGCCTCCAATTTCTTGAATTCATCCATGGAGACTCCGCTAATAGGGGCCTCCGCCTCTCCACTCTCGGGTGCCATACTCTCCAAGGCTCTGATACCAATTGAAAGGATCGTATGGGCACCTAGAGGGGGTGGGGGGTGACTAGGTGCTACACCAAATTTTAATTCTTTTTCAATTTTAGGCTTGACACAAAGATAAATTCTCTAGATATGCAACTACGGTGAATTTACCTATATGACAAGCAAGCAACTACGACTAGGCAAGTAAATACGATACAAGTAAAGACAACTAAGGGATAGAGATAACCGAAAGTAGAAGCACGCGGAGACAAGGATGTATTCCCGAGTTCGTCCTTGTTAAGTGATTACATCTCGTTGGAGGGGTGTGAGCTCGCCACAAGAGGCCTACTCAAGATGCCACAAAGTCCTCATCATATTCTCCGATGAACCGCACCCAAGGGTTTGGTTCACCTTCCACTATCGGAATCCTTCGAGGCGGAATCCGGAGCCTTTACAACGTTCTTGGAGCACACACCCACAACTTAATTGGAGGCTCCCAAATCAACCAATCTGTCACAATTACAACAAGTAGTAAGCAAGAGAATCTAGGGTAACACAATGCTAACCCTAGAAACGAAATCCCTCAAGTGAATGAGGGGGAAATGAAGAACGGCTTGGTGAAGATGTAGATCGGGGCCTTCTCCTTCAATCCTCCAAAAATCAACGAGTTTGGGTGGAGGGATTGGGAGATCTATCGATTTTGAGCTTGCAAGAAATGGAGTTCTTCAATGGTGAGCTAGCTGAAATGGCTGAAGGTAGGTGGAGGGATATAAATACCCCTCCCCAAAAAGTGAGCCGTTGGGGACAAAATCCTGTGCGCAGGGAGCCCGGCCTGAGCCCGGCCTGGGGCCGGCCAGGCCGTCCTGTCGGTGGAGGCACACAGGGGAGGTGCAGGGAGGCCGGCCTCAGCCCGGCCTGGGCATGTTGGACAGGCACGGAGGCCGGGCAGTGGCCCGAAGCTGCCGGCCTTGCCCCGGCCTGGGCTGGACAGCCAGGCACGCCGGCCGGCTACCCACCCGATCCAGCCGGCCTGGGGCCGGCCTGGGCTGGGCAGGCAGGCACGCAGGCCGGCCACCCACCCGAGCCGCCCGGCCTGGGGCCGGCCTAGGCCCGGCCAGGCCGGCTAGCCAAGGCACCTCCAAACCGTCTTTAAAAACGCCAATCTTTGTCCTTTTTGATAAACGGCATAATTCCAACAAGTGTAATTTCAACCCTGCAACACTTAGCATCATATCAAATTATCACAAGTGTTGTTATCTAACACACAAAACATAGAGGGAAAAACAAATGTTGTTTCAACCTTCTACTGTACAGGATCACAAGGGCGAGAGGTTCCGGATACCTTCTCTCTCGTTCGCCGGTGCATGCCACCGCCCAAGATGGAGTAGACTACGATGGTGGTGCAAGCGGCGAGAGGAGGCGAAAACCCTAGCTTGGTTTGATGTGACTTCGCGACAGTCGATAGGTCACGTAATAGGAGGCAAATTGATGGTCTCATGTCACGATCACGATCTAAGCCGACTAGGTTTCAAACTCGTAGACTTCACAAACAATAAACCAAATTCTAAACGGCAAAATGAGGTCACGTCCCTTCAAGACCATAGAACGGATTTCAATGGACCATTCATGCGCATGTCGCACGCCCACCCGGCATGTGCCTGGTCCAGCCAGGAGAGGCGAGTGCACGGGTAGTGTCTTCTTCCTTTCCTCATTCCATCACTATGTCGATTGGGAAGACTCTTGATGAGGACATGCCATTACCTCAAGTTGAACCCATCAAGGAGATGGTGAAGCCCAAATTTAGCACTCCATCAAGTTAGAGGTGTGCCGGGGGGTGACCGAACCTTGTCGTTGCTTGGCTTGGTTGCAGTTTCTAGTTGCACCGACATTTATTTTAGCCAGGTCATGTTTGTGTGCCATTTAGATTTGTGTGTGTGTGTGTGTGTGTGTTTCCGTTTGGACGTGCCCAATCGACTAGTTTTTTGTCTTCTATATAAAGGAGCCGGATTAGGAGGTCAAAATTTAGTATAAACCTAGAGTTGTCGTGGTGTGAAGCATCCCTCTAGCGGCGGCGCCGCTGTGTATTCAGTTTGCATAGAAATGCGTGGAGGTTATTGTGTGAATCAATGATTACCAGGCTAAGGTGTGAGGCATGTTGATTATCACAACATTGCGTGTCGTTTTCGTTCTCATTTTGAGATTGTGTGAATACTCCATGACTATAAGAAACCGTGTCGCGCCAGACTCGCAACAGAAAAATTCATAACCTATATATTTATACATAAGCTATTGTCATCTTTAGAGTCTTTAGTCATGCGTAGATGTTGTGTCCCTGCATCGGCTTAGTTTCTTTAACTTGCTGTTAATATAAGATTTTACAGCGGAATTTATTTTTGGAGCAGGAATGGCAATTCATCTGTTGTTGCCCAACAATTTTTAATATTAATTCTGTACTATTATTTTTAGGGTTAGCTCTTTGGCAGTTCAATCTGGGGATAGCAACCATGGGTCGTAATCCCTGTAACTTGGCAATTCTAGATATTTATTTAGTATTTTCTATAATGTCACTCCAGTTACATATAAATTGCGCGTAGGTTCCAATTGAGATTTCTTCAGTTACATGTGAGTTGCACATGAGTTACAACTGAACTAGGCGACATCATATGCACTCGATTGAATCCTAATCTCTCCCATAATATAACTGTGTATTGGTCATCTTCTTTGTTATTACCATGTTGGCAGCAATGCCGAATAAGCCAAAGACAGATTCACCATCTATTGTTGTAGATGCAGAGGTAAGTTTTCAAGGATATTAAAGGTAAAGTCAATCTTCCTTTTGCAATTGAAACCACCATTCTGGTTCATGGGGACTTTGAATGATAGGAAACAACAAAATCTTCAAAGATCAGCTGCATCGCAAGATGGAAGCAAATTTATTTTACTGAACTCCACTTGTTTGGGTACATAATGAAGAACAAACATGCAAACCTATTCGAGGATTGGCTGATGACTCAGTTTTTATTTTTAATGACTTTTATACATTAAGTGTAAATTTTGTAACTTATCCATTGTTAATATAAAATTGCAATGGTAGCCTTTCTCACTGTTTTTCCTGGAAAAAAAGCTTTTTTATATTTCCTAAATGCTATCATTTGTCTGTGCTCATGGCAACTTACTTCATAATAAATGTGTATCTTGTGCCTCATTAGTTGGAACAAATATTTGATATACCAGTTTGCTTCCACCTCATCTTTTCCTAAATACGCTTGTCGTGTTTGCAGGTTTAGTAAGAAGCGGAACAGGCTTCTCCGCAAGGCATCACTATGCTGTACAAAGATTTCACCGTGCAACATATAAGAGTTCTGCAACTTGCGGATGGTGCAGAGGCGCCGCATCTGTCCCGCTCATTGCCCCAGCTCTAGTACCGACATCTTCCACCCATACAGTCCGAGACCCTGGACACCAGGGGCCGGGGCGTCATCCCTGGAAGGTGGGCTATGCGGCCTGCTCTCCGGCGAGCGGCTTAGCGGTGGTGGTGGCTCCGATCTTTTTGCTGTACAGATGGCGAGGAACATGCAACAGGAAATTGTGGTGTTGGCCATGCTTTGGCATTCGTGACTCCCAAGTCTTTTTTTGGAGGTCTGTTTTGGAGGCACCACACCATCGAAGATGCTGTGGTGTGCGATGAGGGTGATTCGGGCGAAAGCCTAGCGCTCTGGCATAAGCCGCGGCAATGTCGGTGGATGTCGATCGTGACCCTCTTGGGGGCGTCGTTGTGGTCACCCTTCCCACTGTAGGGCTCCGGGTGAAAACCCAAGACATCTTCGGTTTTGACGATGGCGGCGCTGTGCGTCGTCACCCTCTTGGGGGCGTTGTCGTGCAGCTCAGTACCTTTCTTTGGCGTCACACTGATATCGACGGGCATGTTGGTATCCTACCTCGAATCTCCTTCGGCTCCAACATGGGAAGATCTCGACGGCTCCCTATTATACATGTGATTAAGTTGTCCCCCCCCCCCCCCCCCCCCCCCCCCCCCCCGCTCGGTACTAGTTGTAACCTAGCAGGATCGACGCTCCACGACCCGGAGCGAGAGGGAAGGCAGCCCTCTTCGATGACAACTTGGTGGGTGCAAGGCGACGATATCCAGTGGTTTCACAAAGAGTCGTTGTTTATCTTCCAGTTGATAGTCGCGAGTGTTTCTTGCAGGGTGCAGCTATAACTGTAATTTCCTTTTTCTTCTATCTTTGATCGGAAAGTCATATTTGCTCCCGAGCTCCAGTGCTCCCTTTGTTTACAAATAAATAAATAAATATTTATAAGTTTCAAAAAAATGTGAAAATAATTCTGGATGTAGTCAATGATACAGCCTACAAATGTGCAAAATAACAACACGAAATTCTTTGTATTATGAGCTACACAAAAATGACAAAATCATACAAAATTTGGAGATTTGAAACACTATACTCAGATCTGTACATTTGTCATTTTATGCAGATCAAAATAGAAATTATTTTTCAAATTAAAAATTTGCAAGTTTGTAGAATACATCATTGAGAACATTCAGCATTTTTTTTTCATATTGAAACTTCTAAATATGATTTTTTTAATTTTTTTTCAAAGACAGGAGCACCGGAGCTTGGGAGTAAGAAATCTGCACTAATCTTTGATCTGCTTTGTAATAGAGTTCTCATCACTTTGTATCGATTTGTCCGTGTGGGTTGAGGCTATTTCAAAGGAACATATCAGAGTTGCTAGTAGGATAGGGACCAGATCCATGATGTAGATACAATGCCCTAATGAGAACAATACAGCGCTACGAACCGAAGGCTCGTTGCTGGGTCATCCCAGGAGGCCAGGACGGGTTCTTTGCAATGACCCCAACAAGGTCTCGCAAGTGGACTTTCATGTGATTGGCCACAAGTGAAGCCACAATAAGAAGATAACAAAACCATGACTATGTATTACTGTGGGTGAAGCCCAGCATGTTATATTATTCAGGAGTTTAATTCTGAAGATACTGTAATCCATGGAAACTTGCTATGCTTCTGCCGTGAGGTCCCTGATTGTATCGTTCTCAAAACTCGGAGAAAATCATGAAACCTATATGCACGTCCCACCAAATTTCTCTTGTGTACGTACTACGTTTGAGGAGATGAGGCACTCCTACTAGTGACACTGTGACAGCGTATGGATCCTCCTTTCTGAACGAAAAAAACCGTACATATATGTCCTTGCTTGAGCCATCCTTCGAAGACCACATTAGCCCTGCATATAAATACAGCTGTAACACACATCTAAACATGATTGAGGGACTTGACAATACGGAACCCCCATGAAAAGGGCCCGGATTCCATTTATCATATTGATAACGGAAACAGCGTCAGATCGCAAGAATTTTTGTAGCAGCAATTTTTTTACAGACAAACGACTACTACTACAACCCATCCAAAAAGAACAACAGATTTACGTAAGCACCAACAACTCAATCCCATCACTTTTACCAGTCTCTCATCCACACAGGGTTGCCAAAAAAGGGCCCCCAGCATCTTTCCAAAAAACCTCTCGTAACAGTTCTTCTCAGATTCCAGCCCCAGCATCTTCCATATCTTCATCTGAGCTATCTCCATCTCCATTCTGATCATCCAGCGCTGGAATACGCTCAGCCTCACGCGCCCCAGCAGCCGCCACCTGCAGAAGCGCCGCTGCACCAGCCCTCAGATCTCTCTGTTCCTGATCTGGATGTAAACCTGCCCAATAGTTAATGAAAACACAAATATAACTAATTAGTTCAAGGGGTGACTTGATGAGCTTCTTATCAAAGCAAGCTTTATTTCGCAACTTCCAGATAGCCCAACACACTGCAGCAACTCCAGTAATCTGCATGTTTCTGCTAGCAACAATGAACTGCGGAATCCACCAGAAGAACTGAGAGAAGGAGCCAGGTCTGTCCCTCGCCCCAACTGTCGTACCAATAATTCCCCAAACATATCTAGCTGCATTGCATTGAAAAAATAGGTGCAGAATAGTTTCCTCCTCCTGACAAAACCTGCACTTAGTGTCCCCAACCCAATTCCTTCTTGTCATATTATCTTTAGTGGCAATTGCATTATGCCAAATCAACCATAACCACACCTTGATCTTCCGAGGAATTTTGGCTTTCCAGAGGTGTCTAAAAGATCTGTCAACACCATTACTGGAAAGAAAATCATACATCGACTTCACAGTAAATCTGCCATTTTTTGTCCATTTCCAGATGGGCTTATCATTTTCACCATTCAGGGCTACCCCAGCTAGCAAGCTCTGCAATTTTCTCATCTCATCCTGGAGCCCTGTGTCCAACCATCTTCTAAGATTCAAGGTCCACCCTTTGGCTGCCATCTCTGCTACTGATACATTTTCCTCTGTGCATATTGAAAACAAGCCAGGAAATCTCTCCCTAAAAGGAGTAGACCCACACCATGCGTCCCCCCAGAAATTTGTTCTCTTACCATTCCCAACAACCATCATTCTCCCTTTCAAATACAATTCCTGTATGTGTAACATATCAGACCAACAGGCAGAATCCATGGCCTTGTGCTTGATTCCAGTGATACCCCCCTCCTTCAGATATTTAGCCCGTATAAACTGCTGCCACGGTCCATCTCCATGTTCCAGCTTCCACCACCACTTGCACATCAAACTGATGTTGAATTTACTAAGATCTCTGATACCCAGCCCACCTTTCTTCTTAGGTTTACAGATCAACTTCCAACTCACTAAGTGATATCTCCTCTTAGTAACACTACTCTGCCAAAGGAAGGCCCTCCTAGGTTTATCCAACTCTTCAATTGTAGTTTTGTGCAACAAGGACATCGACATATGGTAGACTGCCACCGTAGATAAACATACATTAGTTCGGATAACCCTACCCCCAATAGATAGGGCTCCTCCCATCCAACCTTCCAACATTTTCCTCAATTTCGCCCCCAGGAAACTCATTTCATTAACTGAGCATCTCCTGGCACAAACAGGCACACCAAGATATTTAATAGGCCAAGTACCCATCTGGCAGTTGAACATTTCTGCGTATTGCTGTTGCTTATCATCATCTTCAAGAATCATCATAACCTCACTCTTCTCAAAATTAATTTTGAGGCCAGACATAGCTTCAAAGAGATATAACAACAATTTTAAGTTCCTAGCCCCCTCAACATCATCCCTGATGAGCAAGATTGTATCATCCGCATATTGTAAAATGGCCACACCATTTTCCACAAGATCATCAGCTAAACCAGTAAGTAACCCAGCATTTTGGGCTGAATGCACCATCTTGGCCAAACTTTCAGCAGCTGTATTGAATAGGAATGGGGAGAAAGGATCCCCCTGCCTTACCCCTTTGTGACTGCCAAAATAAGAGCCTATTTCATCATTAATTTTAACACTCAAGGTCCCTTGTGTCACTGCATTTTTAATCCAGACCAACCATTTGTCACTAAAACCTTTTTGTCTGCAACATTCAAAGAGGAAGTCCCAGTTAACTTTATCATACGCCTTCTCAAAATCAATCTTCAACACCATCCCCTGTTTCTTTTTGAACTTTGAATCTTTCAAAATTTCCCGAAGTAACTCCACTCCATCCATTATATTTCTGTTTTTGATGAAAGCAGTTTGACACTCGTTTATCAGTTTCCCCATATACGGTTCTGCCCTCGTAGTTAGAGTTTTGGTAAAGATTTTAAACAACACCTGCAGTAGACAAATAGGTCTGTACTTTTGGATTCTGTCAGCATCTTCCCCCTTCGGCAGCAATGTAATGATGCCATAATTGATGCGAGCGAGATCAATCCTGTGATCATAAAAATCTTCAAAAACCTCCATCAAATCCCACTTAATCACATTCCAACAGGTTTGATAGAATTCGATAGGAATTCCATCAGGACCTGCAGCTTTATTCTTTTCCATGGATTTAATCACCTCATAAATTTCATTTTCAGTGAACTGTCTATCCAGATCAGCCCTGTCTCCCCCAGAAAGTTTTTCATGTGCCTCCCAAATATCATCTCTTAGTTTAATACCTGCTGTAGGCACAGGACCAAATAATTGCTTGTAAAAACCAGTAGCATGTTTTAAAAGATCTGGAGTCCCATGGATTGTGTCTTGATCATTCTTTAAAGAAAACATAACTTTCCTCCTCCTCCTCCCATTAGCAATCTTGTGAAACAAATCTGTATTCCTATCCCCTTGCAGCAGCCACTTCTCACTGGATCTTTGGTGCCAATACAACTCCTCACCCTCATATATTTTCATCAGCTCCTGTTGAATTTGGCTTTTCCTAATAATCTGCTCACAGGTTAGATTCTCCACTTCCTCTAAAACTTCAAACTGTTGAAGCTCCTCAGTTAGGTGTTTCTTTCTTTTTTTCATATCCCCTCTAACATTAGCACCCCAACCTTTCAGATAATTTTTCACATTCTTCAGTTTCATCTGAAACCTCTCCAAACTACTCCTACCATTAACCGGTTTTCTCCAAATTTTCTCCACTATAGGTATGAATTCAACCTCTTTCAACCAACTTTTTTCAAATCTGAAATCCTTCTTCTTCATATTCTGCCCCTCCATAGTGTCAATAATAACAGGATTGTGATCAGAAGCTTCTCTCGTTAGTTTATGCACTGTTGTTAAAGGAAACAGGTCCTCCCAATTTTTGCTTACAAGGAATCTATCTAGCTTCTCCAAGGTGGGAACTGAATGGTTGTTTGACCAAGTGTACTGGCCACCTGACATATCCAACTCTCTCAACTCATGGGTATTAATCAGACAATTAAACATGTCTCCCCATTTTGTAGATCGAATAGCTTTATTTTTATCCGAGGCATATCTCAGTAAATTAAAGTCACCTCCAATGAGTAGAGGTAAAGATTGATCAGCACTCACCCCTGCCAGCTCTGTCAAAAAAACCTGCTTATCTTTTTCATGTGCAGCCCCATACACAATAATCCAACACCATTTGCCTGTAATTTAATGTCAAAAACTGTAACTTTTACATGAAACCTTCCCATAGACACATCAACAACATCAAACTTATCTTTCCTCACACCACCAAGAATTCCACCAGCTTTCCCTACTGAAGGTAACCAGCTCCAAGAAAATTGACTCAAAGGGTCAATCTTCCTGAAAAACGCTGGTGAATAATCCTTTTTCATAGTTTCTTGCAAACCAACAAAATCCAGCTCATTGTTTCTCAAGAAATCCTGCAGATAACAACCCATACCTTTCTTCCCGGCACTCCTACAATTCCAAGTTGCACCTATCATGTATACTTTGGATTTTTTTTCCTGTTCCTGGGTCCAGTCAACACACCACTCAAAGGGTGATTGATGTTGATTTTCCCCGAGGCTGCACTTGATTTTGATTGTGCACCTCTCACTTTAATCCTGCTCCCTGTTCTTAATCTTTTTTTCTCACTCCTAGACAAGACTGGTGTAAAACCATCCATATCATCACCATCATCTCCCCATCCCAACAGATGAACTACTTTGTGAGGCTCCTCATATTGATCTTCCCCTTCTTCAACCTGTTTGTTAACAATACTATGTCTAGCAATTTCTAAGTCTCTAATATTATCAATTTTTTCAAGATTAAAGGAACCAGGATCAATACCCATCTCTAAGGCCCTATTAGCAATATTATCATCATCAAGAACAGCAAAAGAATTATGAGATGAAAGATTAGTACCTTCCAAGTTTCTATGCGCCACTTGTTCCCTAGCCCTGTCTTCTATTCTCACCTGAGAAGCATTCATCCCTGCAATTCTAGCACTGCTCCTTATCTGCCGCACCCCTGTCACATTTCCACCCTCCTTTGTCACCTCCCTATCCATCTCAGCTGTATCCTCACCTCCTGCTTCAGTTTCCTGAGTTGACACCACCTCAGGTTGAGAACCATCAAGCGCAATAATCTCTGCCCTCCCTGTGTGAGCTCCTGGAGCAGATAATGCAAATACCACAGAACCTGACGCCAGATGTGGTTCATCTTCATCCATTTCAGAGTTTCCATTCCCAGAGCTCCCAGAAAAGTCTCCTGAAGCCTCCCCCTCATCCTCAATTGGATTATCATGTTCAATTGGGTTAACTTTTAATCACACTGAAAACACGATGACATCTTGTAAGGAAGAAAGAAGCATGCAAACTTGGTGTCATCTGAAGTTGAAGGTGAAAGGATGACGATAGAGATAGACGGAGCTATTACCGCAAGCATGCAAACTTGGTGTCCAGAATTGGAATCTAAAATCCTGAAAACTGGGTCGGATGTCGTTGGAGACTACAGGATAGAACATGATATGTTAGGATCTGACGAGACTGCATACTGATTTGACATGTATGGTATCGGCTGTCGTTATGGTTTCAGGTAATCAAGGACTAGGCTCATCGTGCTCATGCATATTGAAACAGTAAAGAGCCACGGCATAAGAACCTCTTAGGTGTCGGCACATCGATGTTGGCATGGGTACAGCAGCAATGTAGTTTGGTATGCTCATGTACTAATGTCCAGACGGTACTGTCAAAATGAACGGGCTTTAACACCTCTCTAGTCGTATTTCCAAATTACTTGCTATATTGCAAGGTCTCCAAAAAAAATCGAACTAAGCTGTACATATAATGAAGTGGTACATCTTTTTTTTGTCATCTGAAGAGCTGTACTGCCATCCTGCAACACATGTAAAATTCAGAATATCCTTTTCTTCGCAACATGAGGTACATCCCATGTATGATCTGAAGAACTGCATTACACGTTCTTCTCGCAGGAGCCAAGGCTAGCCCTTGAGAAACTCAGGAGCCAGGAATTAACGAAGAACCATAATATTCTTGTGGAGCTATGGAGATCGCTCTAGTAAGTAGTAACAGAGCACTAGTCTTTTCTTTCCAGGTGAAGAGTATCATGGCAGATCTGGAGGATAATGAAATCTCTATCAAGACATCTATATATGTATATCCACACGTGCCAGGCTGTTTGTGTCATGCATTGAAACTGGAGAAAAACGAATGAACATAAAACCGACTTGATAATATATATCTGACTTTTGGCAGATGCTTGCAACATGTAGCAACAGTGTGGTGTCACATGATGCAGCATCTCTCTCTCTCTCTCGCTCTCTGAACTTTTCCGGCCTTCAGCAGCGCTCTGTAGGATCGATTCGGTGAGGATGTCAATGAAAAAGCAAAGGATTGCACCGTCGGCGGCATCGTCGGTATCGGGACGCATCATATCTGATACGGCTAGGATGATGACGATGATGATGGGGGTTCCACAGAGCAGAAGCAGGAGCAGGAGCAGCTAAATCTTCAGGCAAGTTGGACAGATTTTGTGCCTACAGATAAGGCTGATGAGAGATTGAGAGCTCTGCCGATGCTATTCCCTGAACCTGTGGGCTGTGGCGACTCGTCGCCGCTAAACCAGCAGCGCTAACTAGCTGGTCGATCCGAATCGGTTCCTTATCAAGCAAAGCACTAGCCGTACCATATGGCCATTCGTCGACACGGTTCTTGTCACAGCATACACTTTTTTTTGTGTGGTAGAGTTTCAGTGGTATTTTTCAGGATGGTGAAAAGTGCAGGGACTTCGGCAGCGTAAAATCATTAACATGGCTTTGCAGTTGCACTGCCACTGAATGCAGTCTTCAGTTTTCTATCATATCCAATGTTGTTCATGTATTCTTCAGGAGCAGCGCCTTTCGATTAAGTTGAAAAGAGACCCCTATTTATTAACCCCGATACGCATATGGGTACCTTTTTCGATAAACATACAGGCAGGTAAATTTTGAGAATTACGAAGTCACACAGGTGTCTCGTGGCCTATGAACATGTTGTTTCCCATTGAAATGACATCATCAGAAAGTCTGGATTAAATCCAGAAGAGTACGAGCGCCCGTCCCAAGCGGTGAGATAAGTAGACAAGAGGGATAAGCACACACCGCCTCGTAAACTAGGATTCGGGTTTGACATTCAATCCTAAGCACAAATACCCTTTTGAAGTCAACCTTAAACTATCAAAGTCATTTGCCACCTCGACCAACGAGGCTGTTTAACTAATGCGACACCCATGTGTACATAACATCAATTTTTTTGCTTATATGATAAGTTAAATTGTAGCATAGGATACCGATCAAAATTTAGAGAAGGTCGAAATCATAACAAAGAAAGATCCCACAATAGTAAAAAGATATTTACTTATAAATTTTAAAATAAAGAAAAATAGTCAGAGAAACTATCCAAAGTTATAAATAAGCTACCAATTGTTTGATAAATTTAAAATAATATATAATCATACTTTCTGCATCCTTGGTCTTACGCCATCAACCAAATGAAAAGATTTAATGTTAGACTTGAAATATTAATACTTTACCAAAGTTAGGATTATTTCATTATTTTCATGAACTTATATTGTTTTGACTCTATTTCCCCAAAATTTCCCTAATTAATCAGGTTTTTCTTCCTCTATTCTTTATTATTTAACTTTACAGAAAATATTTGTTTTGCTAACTCAATTGTTTCCTTGAACGTACCATTATTGTCACTTCGAAATGTTGGCACTTACGATCCGCATCTGCTAAACAACGACTCACTATTTGATAGAGTGGTAAAGTAAACAATATTTGAGACCCGGATGTTCGAATATAACTTGACTGCTTGGACTCTTGATCTCAAGTTCTCAACCATAAACAAAGAGCCGTATACGAGAAACGTATAATGTGCGCACTGAACTCCTTGTCAGTTTTTCCTTTACTTGCAAGTACTTCACGACATAAACAAATATAGCCGACTCTAGGAAGTTGCACTAGTAAAGATCAACCACACCCTGGAAGATCTTAATGAGTACTCCTCAAGATTGGTTGCATGCATGCAGTGCAAAATTAAATGGCCAAATATACATATCAAAAGACTGGCCTGTCCATAGGCATATATATATATGAGTATATGACCATATATATGAGATTCCCCCGATGCCAACACAGAGAAATTAATTATTCCAATAGTGCTTGGTCCCTGTTGATGAAAGACGGCTCCAAGACATATCCAATCTGATCTCTTGCATACCAATATGCTTTCCAACAAAACCAATGGCAGCTGGCAATTGCATACCATGCATGCTATGTATGCATGGTCCTACAGCTGGGGGCTTTTATTTGTTGTTTCAAGACAAATCCAAAAGTAGTCTCGTACTACAATGTAAAAGATGGCAAGCTAGCTAGATTACACTGGTCTTTTGCAAACAATTCTCGATTGGACTTGCACCGGAGATCCCACTCGTGGATGACACCCTAGTGGATAGAAACACTCCATTTGCACCTCTATAAAAGGAGCCACCTCTTTGCTATCAAACCATCCAAGTTTCCTCGTCCACACAAGGTCGGTACGGTAGCAACAACAAGCTATAGCTAACAAGTTTTCTTCCAGCACGCTTCAAAGTTTTCCTTGAGTAGTCTTCAACCTACACTTCGAGATTCGTGCACGCACTCACGTGACTCATTAGGCCATTAGAAGGCAGATGGACCGTTTGATGAATCTGGCGTCGGAGCGGGCGGTCGTGATCTTCACTCTGAGCTCCTGCTGCATGTGCCACACTGTGGCACGACTCTTCTGTGACCTTGGGGTCAATGCGCTGGTGCACGAGCTAGATCAGGATCCTAGGGGAAAGGATATGGAGAGAGCTCTCCTCAAACTGCTCGGGAAAGGACCGTCTGTCCCAGTGGTGTTCATTGGCGGGAAGCTTGTCGGCGGGACAAATCTGGTCATGTCTCTACATCTCAGCGGCGAGCTGGTACCAATGTTGAGAAATGCAGGCGCCCTCTGGCTATAGGGTGAGCAAAGGATTGCCACATGGAAATAAATTTTGTCAAAGAGTGTGAAGTATATGCATTTTAATTTTCAAGAATAGTCTAACGATCTAGTTTACGCCGAGCAAGGGTTTTCATCATGTTCCAAGAATAAACAAAAGATGTTTCTCACTCGCTAGGAGTGAGCTACGTGCATGCTTTTTTAATCCCGTTTTGATATTTCTGTTGTAATTTGTAACTTGAGACATTATTTGTGTAATGTACTCTCGTCTTTATTAAAGAGGCAGTTAATAATAATATGTATTCACAGTTCACTGTTATGTACCAATGATATATGCTTATATTTAATGTTCAAATTTTGTAGATGTGTTGATCAACTTAGTTTTATCCTCGTCTCCGGGATGTTTTTAGTTTTTGGTAAGTCACACTTGCGTTGATATTTTATCCACTAAATATTTGTATCTGCCAATCTAGGGCCGAGTATCGGATTGGTAATGGAGTGAGTTTGGATGAGTAGATCTCCTATGGATCCATATACATGTCATGTGGCAAAATTTCTTCTTATGCCTTGCGTGCCAGATATGCATGTATTCATGTAAAAAATATAAACATTAGCAACAATAGTTGTACATTGGCAAAACAACAACTAATAAAAGCCCGCAACACAATCCTACTTGGGGCCAGGGTATGCAAGAGTAAAGATCAACCACACGTTGGAAGATCTTAATGAGTACTCCTCAAGATTGGTTGCATGCATGCAGTGCAAAATTAAATGGCCAAATATACATATCAAAAGACTGGCCTGTCCATAGGCATATATATGAGTATATGACCATATATATGAGATTCCCCCGATGCCAACACAGAGAAATTAATTATTCCAATAGTGCTTGGTCCCTGTTGATGAAAGACGGCTCCAAGACATATCCAATCTGATCTCTTGCATACCAATGTACAAGTGTGTTAGGTTAGGTCACAGGTTTGGACCTCTGGGCCAGGGCCGGCTCTAAGTTTTACAGGGCTCTTGGCAAATTGATGAGATGGGCCCCTATATATGGCTAAAATATTAAACTTGACATTTGACCATATGTTCTTACATAATATCATATTATTGATAGAAGACAAAAAGTGAAGCAAAATATAACAAGTAATATTTCCTGCTAGTTTGATTACCTCAAATAAGAACTAAATTTGAGTGAGTCCATCGATAATAATGCTTCAATGCTTCATAAAAAAGGTTCATTGAGGATAATATCAAGATCAATGTTGTCCAACATATCCTTCTCAATACAACATGTAGCCAAGCCATTCAATATGTCTTGCAACATAGTTGATCGCAAACAATTTTTCAATAGTTTCAATTTAGAGAAACTTCTTTCAGCTGAGGCTATAGTCACTGGTATATAGTCAAGAGGATCCGATAGGCAACTGATACATTTGGATAGCAATCTAGGGCTGTCACAAATTGAAGAATCTCAGGCGCTGACAACAAATCATCTGGCAACATTACTTGCAACATTTTTAACTCGGAGAAAAAATCATCAAGATCAACATCACTCGACTTGTCATAAGTAAAAGTTTCAGCAAAAATTGTGCAAGATTTTCGTAGACTACTATCATCCAAGGACTTCAGATTATTTGAGTTGAATAAGAAACCAAACACCTTTTCAAATGCCTTCAACTGCTCAAATCGACTAGTCAATGAAAGGAATCAAGGAAAGCACGTACGTTATTCAATGGAGTTGCTAGTGTTGGCAGAGTATTTGTACGTACGTACCAGGAACAGGAGTCGCAACGGCGCAGGCCGCGCAGCCTTGCTTGCAGGGGCAGCAGGGCGTCGCCGCGTCAGCCGTTCGTCTCCGGCGTGACGGCGTCAATCCGCGGTGGCGATCTTCGGCGATGAGGCGATCGATCCAGCACCTGCGAATCTGCGATCACCCAAGCGTCGGCCGTTCGTCTCCGGAATAACTGAATAAGATCGACAGGCGATCGATCACCCAGCGATCACCCAAGCGTCGTGTGTGCGTGGCTGCTGGTATAGGATTCTTCAGTTGGGCTGATCCGGCCTTGTACTGTTAAGTAAAAAATTATGGGCCCCTTCAAACTTGGGCCCTTGGCGCCGGCCCACCTCGCCATACATAAGAGCCGGCCGGGCCATGGGGACCAGGGTCTCCCATTGTGGGGATAGCATAGGTAGTAATATGCATGTTCATAGAATGTCAGATAGGCATATTGATGACATGAAATAGTGTTGAACGAGAAAAGACAGGACAATGGTAACATACATTATTACCATTGAATAACGCATGTCAAGATAAAATGATTTTACAAACAAATTAATGAAACTTATACTACCCCTGTTGTACCGTGCATTATGAAGATAATATTATAGCCTGGTATCATATGCATACTAGTCAACGTTACTCCTTAGTGCCTACTATGAGTGATCTAAGGGTTATGGTTTGGACAATGTTTTATTCTACAGACACCGTCATAAAACAACATGGCTATGAAGAGGGTATCCCCTATGGCTTAATATACACCCTTCCCCAACTGTGAGTTAGTATCGATGTTGGCCTGCACCATGTTACATATACCTTACTTAACATCTTACCTTGATTAGTTACGGCAATTTTTCCTATGACTTAGCAATAATAAGTTGAAATGGCCCTTCGTGTATCTTTTACATGGATGTTCTTGCTTAGTCTCAATGCAAGTGACATCCTTGTTTTTTTATGTTTTAACTTTGACCACTAACTTGACCAATAATATATATGCCACTTACCTTTTCTTGGTAAGGGGAATATAGTATTATCGAATTGATACAAATTACATCTGACCTCTACAATAACATAATATTGAGAGCTAGTCTATACATCAAGTATGCACACATCCAAAAAGAAAAGGGAAAAAATAAGCCCCGCCGGCGCGATCGGAAACTCGCTGTAGCAAGAAACAAACCACCACTATTGACGACACCTACACTGTAAAAAAGGTTCATCATAATGACACGTCCAAAAACATAACAGTGCGCTAGCGCCGTCGTCGCCCTATCTAACCACCATAGTCAGATCAAAAGTTTTCACCACGGAAAATGTGCGAACATTCTCCGGACAATGTCTTCAACAAGGAAAACAACCAAAGATTCTTCATTGACAGGTACAACCAGTAAAGAATATATATAGGTGTAAGGTTTTCACCCGAAAACAGAAATGCGACGCTTAAAGAGTACGACCAGGGACACCGCCACCACCGAGGGAAGGCCTCGCCGCTGCTCGCAGAGTCTAGGCTAGCTTTGCGTT
Source organism: Puccinellia tenuiflora (assembly GCA_012064385.1). Taxonomy (NCBI): domain Eukaryota; kingdom Viridiplantae; phylum Streptophyta; class Magnoliopsida; order Poales; family Poaceae; genus Puccinellia; species Puccinellia tenuiflora. The sequence continues at coordinate 1,039,531 of QRDG01002483.1, read as the reverse complement.
GTCGTGTCATTCAGCGGCCGTTGTCCCAGTATCACCTAGGGTTGGCGACACTAGAAGAGGACGTCCCCCACAAAATCGAACTAAGTTTTTACACAAAACTGGAACTAAGTTGTACACTGCCAGCCTGCAACAGATGTGACATTCAGAATATTCTTTTCTTCGCAACATAAGGCATATCAGATATATTAATCGGAAGAGCTGCACTACACGTTCTTCTCTCAGGAGCCAAGGCTAGCCCTTGATAAGGTGAGGAGCCAAGAACTCACGAAGAACCATAAGATTCGTGAGGACCGATGTAGATTGCTCTAGAACAGAACACTAGACTTCTCTTTCCAGGTGAAGAGTACCATGCCAGATCAGGAGGATAATAAGGAAATCTCTATCAAGAACTAGGATTCGTACGTCCTGGGCTGTTTGCGTCATGCATTAAAACTGGAGGGAAAAAAATGAAAATAAGACGATCTGATAATAGTAATATAGATATATCTGACTTTATGTAGATTCTTGCAACGCCATACATGTAGCAACTGTGTGGTGCCACACGCAGCATCCCTCTGTCTCTCTCTTGCTCTGTAGGATCGATCCGGTGAGGATGTCAAAGAAAAAGCAAGGATTGCACCGTCGACGGTATCACGATTCGGCCAGGCTGATGACGATGATGGGGTTCTTGCAAAGCAGAAGCAGCTAATTCTTCAGAGGAAAAGCAGGTAAGTTGGACAGATTCTGTACCTACAGATAAGGCTGATGCGAGACTGAGAGCTCTGCCGATGCTATTCTCTGAACCTGTCGCGACTCATCGCCGGTTAACCAGAAACAAGCTGCGCTAGCTGGTCGGCCGGAATTGGTTGCTTAGAGCAACTCCAGCCGTTGGTGCTCCCCAGGGCCTTCGCCGGACGAAAAAAGAGACGTCCTGGGGGGCAAATCCCTTCCGCCGGCGGCAAAAAAAGGCATCTTTCCCAGCCGCACTCCCACCCAGCTGACCAATCTGTGGAGGCGCGAGGTGGGAGGAGGAAGGAGCGGCGGGTGGAGCACGTGGGTGGGGACGCGTGGAACCAAGGATTGGACGTTGCTTCTGCCGGCGACCCCAACAGCCCCCCAGCGTGTTGGGAATTGGACGTTGCTTCTGCCGGCGACCCCAACAGCCCCCCAGCGCGTTGGGGTTCGCCGGGGCAAAAAAGGGGTCTTGGGGGGGCTACGGGGGAGCGGCTGGGAGGATTTTCGCCGATTTGTCTCGCCGGCGGCAAAAAAGGGGCCTTGGGGGGGCTCTTGTGGGGGGGGGGGGGGGGGGGGCGGCTGGAGTTGCTCTTACGAGCAGCCGTACCGTATGGGCATTCCCCATCGTTGTCGACGCAGTTCTTGTCGATCGTTGCGAACACGTTTTTTTCTCCACAGTGTTTAAGTGGTAATTTTCAGGCTGCCGGAAAGTGCAGTGTTTTCACTTTTCACCATGGAAAACCATTAACCTGGAAAGATTTTGTGACAAAATTTAAAGAGAGCATCAAAAAGCCTTTTTCACATGGAATGCTTCATTTTTCAGAGCAAACACCAAGTATATATATCACCGCAGAGCAATCTTCAAAGAGGAGCTTAAGTGGCTGAAATATATGGAGCAACTAAAAAATATTTATGCTGATTTTGTTGTTTGGGTAGACAACTCATTTAGACTCGAGATAGTTTTTGAGTTCCCTTTTTGAGTTCCCTCTTGTTATATAGCTAGATTTTCTTTTAGTACACATCTCTTGTACTTTTATTTTCCGTTCGTACTTTGAAAAAAACAAAAAAAAATATAAATACATGCAGTGTCATAGTGGTGTCTTCGTTCCTAATAAAAAACCTTTAACTGTTGCACTTCCACCGAATGCCATCTTCAGTTTTCTAGCATATGCAATGCTATTCATCTATATCTTCGAGAAACTTTTTTTTCGAAATGGGGAGCAGCGCCCAGCCTGTGCATCAATCGATGCACATAACTTTTTATTGCATAGTTTCACGCGTTTAAAGAATTTACATCTCACAGATCAGACAAAGTATGCGAATAAATCAACCAGCGGAAGAAGACTAAAACGAGGCGCCTAAACATCACGTAGGCTTGTACGTTCATAAAAGGTTGATGAATATAGATGGAAGCTGTCGGGTTCTCGAAGATATAACTACATCACACTGGTCTTTTCAAACAATTCCTGATCTTGCTTGCACCTGACATTCCAATCCTTGCAGGACACCCTAGTGGGATAGAAACGTACACCTTTTGGACCTCTATAAAAGGGAGCCACCCCTTGTTCTATTAAACCATCCAAGTTTCCTCTTCCGGTAGCAACAACAAGCTCTAGCAATTAATTGTGCACACAGACCACCCATTAGAACGAAGATGGACCACGTGATGAAGCTAGCGTCGGAGCGGGCAGTGGTGATCTTCACTTTGAGCTCCTGCTGCATGTGCCACACCGTGACACGGCTCTTCTGTGACCTCGGGGTCAATGCACTGGTGCACGAGGTGGATCAGGAGCCTAGGGGAAAGGAAATGGAGAGAGCTCTCCTCAAACTGCTCGGAAAAGGCCCCTCTGTTCCGGTGGTGTTCATCGGCGGGAAACTAGTCGGTGGAACAAAGAGGGTCATGTCGCTGCATCTCGGCAGCGAGCTAGTTCCAATGCTGAGAAATGCAGGTGCCCTCTGGCTGTAGGGTGATCAAACAGGGTTGAAAGATAAATTTTGTCAAAGAGTGAACTTTATGTATTTTCATAGAATAACCTAATGACCTAGTTGGTGTCGAGCGGTGTTTTTTCAGTCTGTTCCGAGGATGACTGGCTAGGTTTCTTTGCGAGGCAGACATTTACAAGAGCTTTCTCGCTCGCTAGGAGTGACTTACGTGCATGGCTTACGCAGTCCCTTTTTTATGCTTCTGTTGGAAGGTGTAATCTGAGTCTTTATTTGTGTACGTCTACTCTCACCCCTTTCTTTAACGAGATAGTTACTAAGATGTATTTAGAGTCAACTGTTATAAGTTCAATGATACATGCATATCTTTAACATTTAAAGTGTTGTTGATGCATTTGATCGTCTTCATTTTATTATTGTTTCCTGATTATCGTTTTGTTATTTGGAGATAAACGTGTCCATTGAAATTTTTTCCACTCAATATTGGTATTTTCCAACCCAGGGCTGATTATCAAGATGAAAATGTGGTGGGTTTGGATGAGCAGAACTCCTCTAGATCCATATCAACTTGCTCATGTCGACCGACTGTTTGCCCATCAAGATACCCACAAGGCACAATTTTTGGTCATGCCATACCCACCGGATGTTCAGCTAGTCATGCAGCAAATTGAAATAGTAGAAACAATTATTTGTAAATCGACAACAACGACAACAAATAAAAGTCCCAAGAACGGCCCCAGTTGGACAGAGGGAGAGGGTGACTAGGCGAGGGTTAGGTTAATTCACTGTTATATGTAAATAAGTAAAATGCAATTGTAGATTTCCACTACTATAAAGTACATATGTGTCCAATGTCCATTTAGTAAACAACCGGAAAGACATATGTTGGGCGAACGTTTTAAAACAACTTTAAATGAAGACTAGCAAGATATTGATGAAATTTATGCCAGATAAAAAATATCCCTCACCTTATCTTCCTGTCGTGCAGACACCTCCATAAAAAGGACTCGTTTTCCTCACTTTGTATTATGGACCATGAACAGAGTAAATTGGTGCATCGGTAGATTATCTGCATAAGAGAAGAATTTTTGTCTAAAAAACCTTGTCATTTTTACAAAGACAAAGCAACCATATTACGATTAGCGCTCCCCACTCTAATAATAGTTCTAAACTTGTGATCAATACTATGTAGCCGATTGCCAAAAAAAATAACAACATAACATGGTGGATACAAGTTAGAAACTATTGGATGGCTGACCAAATAAAACAAGTAACTTTGCACTGGAAAAATAAGTGTTTGATCGTCTCCTCATGCTTTGTACTTCCATGTCAGTGGTGTTTAACAAGGTTGTCTTTGTTTAGAATGACCCCTTCACGAATATACCACACAAAGATTTTAAGCTTCAGTGACATCTTTATCTTCCAAGTTTTCTTTTTATCATCAACCGATACATCGGAGTGAACCAGCGGTCTATATATGACTAATAATTTTTCCATTCTCATGTATATTACATCGAAATTGGTCGGACCCTTTGCGACAACTGAACCAAAGCCAGTCGCCCTACTAGGGCATTCCAAGTCTGGGTCCAACGAAATCTCGTCTAAACGTCACATTTAGAGGCGAAGACTGCATAACCGTACCTATTGTATCGCTTTTATGATGGACAATATTATATAGAGCTAAATATTGTTCTCGGAGAGTGGTGTTTCCTAACTATTTGTCCTCACAGAATCTAATTTTTGATCCCTCCTTAATACTGAATGATCCAAAGCGAATTAATTGTATCTTCGCTGCCATCAGATTGGCCTAAAAGTGTGAGTCGCCATGTTTCTAATAAACGTGTGACAAATAATTTAACCAATGTATTTTCTTTTAAGAAGTGTTTGCCACATACCATTTTGAGTAAGTAGCTTTAAAAGCCCTTATGCATCCGTATGTATGTGTAAGCGGATTTCCTAAGTAAATGTATAAGCTGAAAATACAGATCAGCATCCAACGCTCTCTCATGTTGCCTGAACTTGATAAAGATCGACTAAAGGATCTTTCCAGCTTTGGTTGGATTCCATTTTCTCTCTCTTGAAACACGCTTTGACATGCTAAATATTCCCACGAAATCTTAATAGCCCCCATTTAAAGTTATAAAACGTTATCCTGTATGCAAATCTGCTCCTTCATCAAATGCACATTTTTTTAGGAAATGGGGTCAGCCCCATGCTCTGGCTTTTTTATTATTTATTTCAAGACGACTAAGGTACCTTAACAATAGGATCCATAAGGTTGAAACAGATCAACCATAGAAAACAAAATCGGTCGCCGTTTAACACCTTATCCTATAGCACACCGCCAGCAAGGGTGGTACAAATCCGCTGCAACCGGCTCCATTTATGCACCCAAACCATAAAATCGCTTCCCTGTTGGAGATAACGAACACATACGTACCAGGGGTACGCCCTGGGTATAACCGCAAAAACGGAGTCTTGACTATTAACACAAACTAGTCGCACATCCATATTGCCCAGAAGTGACACGCACACACCTCCACCACCCAATGGGCAATCTTTCTGCAATCCCTTCAGCAGTTCCAAAGATTATCTACATTTGTGGGGGGTGTCAAATTAAAGGACATGTGTACAATTCGCCAAACTATTTTAGCGAATGGGCAATCAAAGAAAAGATGGTTGACAGATTCCTCTTTATCACAAAAACAGCAAGTTTTATTCCCATTCCAATTCCGTTTGCCAAATTATCTTTTGTACCAGCAAGTTTTATTCCATTCCAATTCCGTTTATTCCCATTCCAATTCCGGGATGCCCCCAATGGGGTAAACGACACCGAAGGTGCCGCCATCATCCGATCTGGTAAAACCAAATCTAGGGTTTCCCCCGGAACACAGTGCAGGAGGCGGGTGATTAGCGGCGGCGACTCCTTCAACAAGGTAACGACACCCACAGGTGCCGCAATCGTCGGCCTGAGCCCGGCTTGCACCGGCCGCCCTCCTCACCTCCAAGATCCATCGACCGAGACGGCCGGGATCTGAAGAAGGAGGTCACCACATCGTTGATGCCGATCTGCCTGGAGACAGCCACCACGCCACACGCCGCACCACCGCGAAGAGCAGCAGCACCATGACCGGCGGCCGTGCCACGCCCCGGTCCGAGGAACCCGAGCGCATCGCGAGGTCCCGCCGCCGGCAACCGCCGCCGGCTCCGACTTGCCGTTCGTCGCGTCCCGCCTAGCCAAGCGCCATCCGCCGACGAGGCCACGTCACGGTGCCCGGCAGCACCACGCCCAAGCCAGGGGCACCGGCCCGCGTCGGCCTCCCCACGCGAGGAGACAATCGATCCTGCCGCCGCCGGCCAACCGGGCTTTGCCCGGCCGATCTGTATGGCAGTGGCGAGGGAGGGGGAGGGAAGGGAGGGCCGAGCGACGGTGGGGATTTAGGGTTCCCCTCCCGCCGCCACGCGGGGGCGGACGAGAGGAGAGGAGAGGGACCTCAAAAATGATCAGAAGTGGGATCACGAACACACACACATATGTATTTTCTCTCTCACAAACACACAAGTACATTTTGAACACTATAAAAGGGCCTCACGACCTACAATTGACAACCACACAGGCCTTTTAGCACCTCGATCCAGCGTGCAAAACTCTACACTAAAACTACGTCCAGCTCATTCACCGGATCAAATAAGCAACTTCTTGGCGACGGAGAGGGTGACAAAGCTGTCGCCGGAGAAGGTGGTGGTGAGATCTTCACGGTGAGCACCTGTCCGATGAGCCACACCGTTACGACCCTCTTCTCTGGCCTCGGCGTGGGCGCAGCGGTGCACGAGCTTGACAAGGATCCCCATGGCCGCGACATGGAGTGTGATCTAGCCCGCCGCCTCGGCCAAAGTTCGCCAGTCCCTGCCGTCTTCATTAAAGGCAAACTTATCGGCTCCATGGATAGGATCATGTCGTTGCATCTCGGCGGCAAGCTCGTGCCCATGCTTAAGGCCGCTGGAGCAATGTGGCTCTGACTCTCGGGCCAACATATATGGATGTGCTGATTAACTACTCTCTCCGATTCATAAAAAGTGTCGTTCATTTTGTACTAAGTTGTATAAACTTTATACTAAGTAAACGACACTTTTTATTGATCGGAGAGAGTAGTTTAACCAGAATTGTTGGTCCAGTTTGCATGCATCCGTCCATATGCATGGATGCTTCTAAAAAGGAAATAAGAAAGTAGATGGAGAAGTGATTTAGCCAGGTCATCACGTGAGAGCCTAGTTCATAATGGGGATGAGTACGGGAGATTTTGTCTTTATTGAGATTGCAACCTGTAAGGGAACACATTTATGTGTCATTGTATGAGAATATATATATGTACACTTCAATTCCAATTTTCAACAAGTTTTATAGCACATGGTACCCTCTTCGTATCATAATATAAGATATTTTAGATATTTTCATTTGGACTACATTACGGATATATATGTTAATATGGACGTACTTAGTGTGTAGATTCACTCATTTTGTTCCGTACTAGCTGAATGCCCGCGCGTTGCAACGGGATACGGAATATGTTGAGAAATGATAAACAACGTTATAATATAACTTCATGTTCTGGCTATTATATTTAATTTCCACAACTCATACTGTCAAAGCGCTCTCCAATTCAGTATACGTCATCACTGAACAGATGGTAGGCTCGATACCTTCCCTTCTATAACCACTACACACTCTCCAGTTCCTTCTTTCTGATTGAAATCACCTTACACACTTTTAGCCCATTTTTTTCAAGGATACACCCTGGGAGGTGTATCGGTTTCATAGAAGAAGAGGCCAATACGACCGGTACAATGCCAAAAAGGGCAAACAAGATGCAAATGCACACACACGGCTTACAACGCAGCCCACAATAACCAAACAACAAAAACGCGCCTTGCATCATCGCCCGCCAAGAAAGGCGAGGACATGAAACACCAACCTACCAAACCGTGTCACGACCGATAAAGGAACTCCGGTAGGCCAACGTCGACTTCAAAAAAGCGCAGATCAACGCACCGCACACCCTTGAGCGCCTAAGAGTCGGCGAGTGAGCGGCCGAGGACGAAGTGGACCAAGGAGCGCCGGCAACGGTGTACATTGCGCCTCGGAAGCTCTCACTCTGCACGACGGCGAAGCATCAACTCCCTCTGACGCACCAAGCACTCCACGAAACACTGCTGCCACCGCTCGATCCGATGAGACGGATGTGGGGTTTCCATACATAGGTACTACTTCCTATGTAAATATAAACAAGTTAAAAGAATGGTCCATTCTGCTGATCCTGGGATTCCTTTTTGTTTTGGTTGTGCATGTGTGGATGATGGTTAGCGTCGCGGTTGGCTTTGGGGGCGAGCAGCCTGCAGGACGTGGACGTTACCCACCCTGCCTTGAGCGTACAAGCCGCCCAGTCATCGTCGGTGTGGTGTCGGCCGGCTCTACGAGCTGTTTGACCGTGGCCGGACGGATCCGCCATGGCGAGGATCGGGACGTGAGTTCTCGGGGAGAGATTGGAGTGGCGGAGCCACGCTGGCGAGCGGCCGGCGAGGTCCGACACGAGGGGGCATCGAGAGGATGGGACGGGAGTACGGGACGCATTCATCGGAACCGTTTTTTCTATTCTTGTGGGACAGGAGCGACTACTCGTCTTTTTTTTTCCTACTACATACACTACTCGTGTTTGTTGGAACGTTCTATGGCGATTTTTCTGGTTAGTTACCATAAAAAGAGGCGGAAGGAGCGATTCGAGGGGCTCGGTGGCATTAATTGTGTAAATATTGAGATGTGTGACACCAGGCACCACCACTTCTCCTTTAATAGTAAAGATATAGTCCGCATGTAAATATCTAAAACATCTTATATTATGAAATGGATGGAGTGGTACTTAACTTAGATACTTGATTACATTAGACACATGTTGAGAATCTGATTTGGTCTTCGCAAATTTTCTTTTGCTGATTTAGTGTTGGTTATCGATGATGTGGATCTACATTACGCAATAGAGAATTTTACAAGATATTTTGTAGAGAGAGAGAGAGATAGGGGCCCACAACTTAATTAAGGACAAAGGCACGATTTGTGTAAACTAACTACAGGTTCCCTTGAAAAGTTCCCCATTTCGAAAGAAAAAAAGTTCTCTTAAAAACTAATTTCTTAGTAGTGCAATTTTGTTTTTCGGTTATATAAAACACTGATGATTCTATCAATCATGCCAAGCAAGAAAAAAAGTAATATATTATGGGATTAAAGGTAAAAGAAGGACTGCACTCACGACTGAGTGGTGCTATAGATTTTGTCACCAACAAACGGAGAGTTTCGATAGTTATAGAAACAAAGTACATCCCATAAACGGAGATAAAGTTCAAAGGCAACATCTTCTGGGTTTGGCACAGTTTAAGAAGTATTATACTATAGAACTAACGTATATTAAAAAGTATTATATAAATAGCCGTGTAAGCAAAAAAAATTAAGATGATCATTATAAAAGTTGTACAATGTAAAGTCGTTACTCAAAAAAAGTTATTATGACAGGATAATAATTCGTATTTGCATGTAAATATTGGATAATAACTTAAATAACATAAAGAGGAGACTCTCGTTCGTCTTCTTCTGAAATTGTCCCTTTGATGTTAGACACTATGTTTATGTTTGTCCGCAAAGAAGAAGAACCTCTTGGTGCTTGAGGCCTTCCAAAGATCAACGAAAATTTAAACGTTCATTTCGTTATTGAAATTATCATTTTGGCTGCTTGGAGTACTATTTGGATTATCAGCAACAATAAATCTTCATGCATGAAGACCCATCTTTTCAAGGATGAAAGTCGATTTAGTAGAAAGAAAGTAGTATTGGTTGGCAAAAAATAAAATATTGTTGACAATTTAGAGATTGGATAGATGATCCAAAATATCTCTTCCTCATTTTAATCCCCCCTGTAACTCTTGTATGCTATGTTCATATTTACATATATGGCAGCGAAAAACTCAAAGTCATGAAAAGTGGCCTAAACCACTAACTTTTCATTGAAGGATTCCGTACATGGATCTCTACAATTATTTCACTTGAAAAATACATATAACATCCTAGTTTGTCAAGACAATTGTTACATATGACAATACAATCATAAACATTAACGACCACATGTGAATTTATAATGTTCCATGTGTCATAAATCATATACTATTTTTGAAACAATATACTAGTAAAACCTTTGTGCGGCTAAGTTAAAAATACTTCTCACGTGTATTGAGAAAGAGGCGGCGGCCTAGGGTTTCAACCCTAGCCATCGCCGTCGCCGCCATCTACATCTTCTTCGTCGCCTTCGTCTGTGAATCGACGGGTTCCCGCCTCCTCTAGTTGCCGCTCTAGCGCTAGGAGGGGTGGGGACCTCGGACCTGCGCACGACGCTATTGCAAGGTCCTTAATGTTAGAGTTTGGTTTTGATTGTCGCCTTCTTCGTCAATGGAGATGGCATCGTCTTTAATAAGTGATCTTTGGCCCTCGTTCCACGGCGAGATCTCCTTCCCGATATCAATGGTGGTGTTGAAAGATAAATTTCTCTAGGTATGATACTTCAGATCTTGCTTCCCCGGATCAATTTTGGATTTCTTCTCATGGTTGCCGCGAGGAGGTTTGTCCTCGCAATATTTGTCTTGTCTGCTACGTCCTCGGCAATGGTGATTCGTACACTTGGTTCCCTGCGACGTCGGCCAAGCGGTTCGGTTGCTTTTAACTAGAATACTGGTGTTGGTACTCTTGCCGATGTTTGTTGATTACTTTAATGCCTGTCTGCGTGCACGTAGCCTTGGCATTGCAGCTCAAAATTAAAATTATGGGAGAACCCTCGTTGGTATTTACATGTATATGTGTTGGCTATGTCACTTTACGGTTTCCTTCAGGGAAATACAACATTGTGTCATGGAAAAACAAAGAGTTTGAAGATATCGAAGATTCGCTATTTTCGTTTAGACTTTATTATTTAATCGTTGGAGTCGGCTCATGTATCTCTACCATGTACTATTTGCTGCTATAAATATATATGGTATTGATTGTCAAAAAAAAAACCTTTGCTGTTAGTTTATCTTGTGTCTATTCTAAAAGTACTTTCAGGATGGGCAGTTGGCGAATTTCAAGTGGCAAGGTGTCATTTTTTACTTGCTAGGTATATAGATTTTCTTTCAATTATGGTGGATTTCAGTTGGCGAATTATCCAAAAATCCAGGCATATACTTTTTTACAATGCGGTATGTATGATAAGTATATATAGAGGTATGAGATGGCTATCACTCGCAAAAAAAAAAAAAAAAAAGAGGTACGAGATGGCTAAACCAAACCCACAGGTGCGGTATATATGGTGGTAATATGATATAGATCGAGTGATAGATGGATATAAAGGCATGCGGACCTGAATGCATGATATATTTATTTATATATATGCTGCAAATCGATCGATCTCGATTCGCTGCATCACATGTACTGTTTGTATATACTCTAAGCTGTCAACCCGGTGAGGTAAGCACCTGCAAAAGAGAGATGCCTCTTTGTTAGAGTATATTACGGCATCACAATATTAGGTAGATTAGAATTGTAGTCCAAATCTATCTCTATTAGGATTCGTGTCCCCCAAGTATTTTCACCTATATAAACAGCCCACCGTGACTCATTGTAATCACCAAATATCAATACAATCTATTATTCTCTCCTACTATCATGGTATCAGAGCAGTTTTGTTCCTCGGCCTAGGGTTTAGCCACCGCTTCCGCCGCGCCGCACCCGGGGAAATCTTCTCCGCCAGGGGCAGCGTAACTCGTAGATTAGATCTTGCTCAACTAGTTCGTCGCAATTTTCTCGCCGGTCGCTTGACCGGCGTTTCTTCTTCTTTCGCCGATCATAGATCGGATTGTGTCGTCCACCGCCGCTCATCATCGTCGCGCGCCTCTACTCCGACCAAGTCGACGACTCATCACCGGCAACATCTTCACGCACCATCACCGACTTCTCTGTCCGCGCATCGCCACCAAGCCGGCTCGTCTTCGACAACGTCAACCGAGTACGCGCCTCGCCGTCAACATCGGGCTGCACCAACATCACCATGGTCATCATCGCCGACAACCATCTACACCAACAACTTCGCCGCCGTTTCGTATCGTCGCCGCCACATCGCTCATGGTCTTCGTCAACGCCAAACGGGTTCTTCTTCGCCGAATCCGGGTTAAATCCCCGACATCTACTACTTCTACAACTGGATCTATTTCAATAAACGTCGTCTTCGTCCATCACGACCTCGCCACTAGAGTTGGAATTTTTTTTCTCTACTCCGAAACCAACGACGGAAACCGACCGTCAAACCGAGAATCTTCTTTGCTCCTCCAACCAACTCTGACTCGCATGGTTTGTGATGGTCCCTGTCTTCGCATGACCAGTATTGGCAACACCGGCACGTGCCTTCGTCCCCGACACTCTACCGAGTTTGGCAAGCTCGGCACGGCGTGCCGCCTACCTCGTCTTCCTCAACTACGTCTACTTCAACAACAACAACAATGGCAACTTTCCCAAGGCTCAATGACGACATCGACCACAACACCAACAACATCAACGATTTCCTCAACGGCGACTACGACTACATCGCGCACGGCACCATCGACCACGACTACAACACCCACACCCTCGGATACATCGACATCGGCATCAAAGGGCTATCACATCGGCTCCCTCTACGGTTCACGACTTCGGATTATGCTCCAGTCAGACTGTCTGCGACGCTCCTATTGTTCGCGTTACTACCGATCCGACTAGGGGGGGGGGGGGGGGGTATTAGAGTATATTACGGCACCAGAATATTAGGTAGATTAGAATTGTAGTCCAAGTCTATCTCTATTAGGATTCGTGTCCCCCAAGTATTTTCACATATATAAACAGCCCACCGTGACTCATTGTAATCACCCAATATCAATACAATCTATTATTCTCTCCTACTATCACTCTTGCGAGCTACATGCATTTGGTGACTCGCTACTTTACACATCTCTTTTCATCTGCATGCATCAATGACTTTAATTTCCAACGTATTGTAAAATCACAAGTGGAAACGCATGGATAGATAAGACAGAACAAGGTATCTAGCCATAGCCAAAAGGTGTGGGCTGCTGGGTGCCACATTTTCTGAGCATCTATGGTCACTACTGCAGAAAGGCTTATAGCCTCCAGGTGGTTAGTGACGGATAAAATTATGCCTGTCACTAGTAATTAATACCAACGACAGGCAAGAATAAGCCTGTCACTAATACAAAACATTAGTGACGGGCTCATAAAATGGCCGTCACTAGTATTTTTTTGTGGAGACTGGCTAAAAAAGAAAATTATTTAGTGACTGTCATCTATAAATGCCTATCACTGGTAACGATATGATCAATGACGGGCTCATAAAAATGGCCGTCACTAGTTTTTTCTTTGTGGAGATCGGCTGAACGGGAAAATTTATTAGTGACGTGTACCTATAAATGCCTGTCAGCGGTAATCAAAATATTTTTTTTTGTGAGGCCATTTTGAACGCCAGGCCTCGATCCGCCTGTGTCAGTCTCTAGCCAATCAAATCACAGAAACACACCTCCCGTGGATCAGTCTCTGGCCAATCAAATCACAGGAACACACCTCCCGTGGATCGACCCCATCTCATCCGTACAACCATCCAACGCACCGGACACTAAGCTCACCTCAACCCTAATGCACCATCCCACCACCGCATTCCCTTCGCTTCCCTCGATCCCCTTTCTTCACGTGCCGGCTGCACACCCAAATCGCTCCCCTTTCTTCGCGTGACGCCGCCGCCGCTCGGTGCCAGCCACCTCGCCGCACAACGGCCTGCCAAGACCTCGCCCGCCGCTCACCACCCAAATCCATCCCCTTCTCCTGCTGCGCTGCCGATCCAGCTCTTTCCACACTGGCTCCGGCGCTCGACGTCAGCATCGCCGGCCGCACCTTCCTCAGCATCTTCATCATCAGCCGCGCCGCTTCCATCGTACACGGGCGTCGCCTCCCCAATCCCCCAGCGCCGCCTCTTCGCCCATGGCAACCGCTACAGCTCCGTGCGTATGCAACCGCCGGCCAGCTCAGGACGTGGGGACTGCGATCGTGGAGGTCGTGGTGGTTTGAATCTTGCCCAGTACAATATGCCCCGAGCCCTCAAAGATGATCACTTCCTCATATCTCTCCTCCCATCGCCTCTATCCAATAGGCGACTGGTCCAGCTGCCGCCGCCTCTCAGAACGCACAACCGTTGCCGTCGTCGCCGGGCACCGGACACTCCCCCTTCTGCCGTAGAAGTTTTAGTCTTCTCCACTCTTAGATCTGTTCTCCACGCTGCTCCTGCATGCTATTTGGGTTTGATGTATCGATCTTGCAGGGGGAGGCAGTGGTTCTGGAGGGGTAAATCGTAGCATCGCGGAGGCGCTCGCGAAGTACATGGCACAGTCCGGCGTCCGCAAACTTCTGCTTGGATCCGATTCCTTGAGTCGGGTCAGTAAATCCCCCAATGTTCCTCTGTGTTTATTTCAGCTCATGGTCTGACATTGCACGCATTTATTATTTCCATTGATCAACCGTGTTGTTGCAGCTTGCTCTCTGGGTTTGATTTATCAATCGATCTATGTTTGAACTTGATCGTGCAGGTGGAGAAGGTGGGTCTGGAGGGGGCAGCCTAGACTCGCGCAGGCGCTGGTGAGGTACACGACGGATTCCGACGTCTGCAATCTGGTCGTCGGATTCGTTACCTCGAGCTGGTTCAGGAAGTATTGACATTCAAATTGGTTAGTCCTTGTTTGTTTCAGCATCCATCCACTAAATATGTTTGAAAACTTGATGTGTGTATTTGGTCTGAGCTTAACTAGGTATCATGCAACAAATACTCCCTGGCTGAACTAACTAGTGTACTTGCTGTTAACTGGCTTTACTGGTACAGAAAGATGATTAAACAAGGAAAACTACCGAATACATGGACTGGTATTTTATTTCTTCCAATCAGGCACTTGTGCTAGTGCAAGACAACATAGAAATTGCCTTTGACTGAATCTGATTAGGACATGTCAATACAACACTGAAGCATAACCTTTCCTACACTTGACAACGAGCCAGCGGAACAGAAAAAGCAAAGCAATAAGGATTATCAATCAACCATATCATGTCTGAAACACCTTTCTACAGATAGAGCCAACCTAGAAATACCTAAATCAATGTGTGAATAATAACAGCCATAGCCTGATATCCATGAACCAGATTTGTCTTGCAACTTTTAGTGGTTCAGATCCTAAACACTACTACATTCACTATCTCCTGCTATGAATATCACATTTAGCACTGTACTTTTACTACTACTCTGGCAGTTTGTTCACGGTGTGTTGCTTTGTTCCAGTATCATTTGGTCAAATCATGCTGGATCACTTTGTGGAAAGGGAATGTCACATTGTTCCTGTAGTTCGAAGTTTCCACTTCTGGGACCAGTTTTATTGAGATAATGAATGAATTGAGTAATTGCAGGCAGAACTTAAGTACGAAAGTTGCATGATATGGCTGATTTTGTTACAATTATGCATCACTGTATATGTAGCTTCCATCATTTGCTAAAATTATATACCTAGAAACAAATGTGTGCCTTCATTTCCACAGCTTAGCATGATACCTTAGACAGTACGGGTTCTTTCCTTTCTATTGTGTGATTTCCATGAGATGCATTTCTAACCAGCCATGGGCTATATGCTTTGTGATACAGCTAATAATGATGTTGTTATGTTTTATATGCAAACTGGTGGTCGAGTAAAATTTTATTATGTTAAGGCACAAATCTTACTTATACATTGCTCATTTGCTGTTGTAGCCACTTGTCGAGGATTGTTTTTAACATCTTCTATTTCTGATGCATGTGCAGACTAAGCGCACCAAGACTGAATCGTTGGCAAATATGGTAAGTTCGTTGAAGCTGTCCAGATTATTATTTAACATCTCATGAATGTATGCTAATTGATGTGATCATGTGTCTTGTCAATGCTGTGTAGGTACCAGGTATGGTGCCAGTTTGCGTAAGCAGATCAAGAAGATGGAGGTCTCACTCATCCTGGCTTCTTATAAAAGTAAATTGTCTAAACGTCATGGGGCTACATGCAAGCTAACTGATTACTGGATCCTGAGGACTATGATGTAGACGCCTGGAATATCTTTATATTTGCTATGTATTTCGGATTTTCCTATGTCGGATGTTAGTGGTATGTTGTAATTCGGATCACGCAATTTGCAAGTTCTTATGTCATTGTATTATTTGTGCAAATATTATGTCATATTGGGTTATGTATCTTATTGTGCTATCTGAAATATTTGTGAAAAATGCATTTAACTTTTTATGAGCAAATTCGAGATCTAATACATGGATTTAATTTTTTTATTACTGAAATTCAAACCAGTGACAGGTAGAATGAAGGACCTGTCACTACAAAACCCAGGGTTGCGGCCTTCTATCCCAACTAGTGACATGCATTTATTTTTGCATGTCACTAGTTTACACATGCTAGTGACAGACATGCGCAAATGCCTGTCACTGGTGGACATACTAGTGACAGGCACTTGCCCGTCACTAGTAACCTCATACCAGTGACTAGTCATCAGTGACAGGCGCTTTGCCAGTCACTAATGGGCCTTTTTCGCCTGTCACTGATAGCCTATTCTGCAGTAGTGGGTAGCTCAGGTTTTATACTAAGTTCGGTGGAGTATATGTTTTGACTTTTTTTATTAGCTTATCTATTCCGGATAACTAGTTTGGTGGAAATCGAATTGATTTCTTATTGTACGTCTGTACATGCAAACACGAGCCGATCAATGGATCACTACGGGAAAGACCGACTGTTTTTCTATTTCTTTGCCGAGCATATTTCTTTGCCGAGTGTTTTTATATTTTCTTGTCGACCGTATTTTTTGTCGAGCGTGTTTTGCTCGGACACTCAGTAAAGACCGTCTTTGCCGAACGCCCCGTGAAAAAACTCTCGGCAAAGCCCCCGAAACTTGGCAAAGTTCCTTTTTCACATAGTGGATATGCGATCGTGATTAACACAAGCAATGTTGTGTAATTTCTGGACAATAATTTTCCATGCACCTACATTTTTTAGATATGATCACCGTTGTTATAATTTATGTGTTTTCAATTTTCATTTTTAGTTTTGCTAAATATCTCTGCAATTGTTAGGCGGCACATATGTTATTTTGAAACTGACTGTAACTTTTCTAGAAGCATATATGTCATCGTGTATCCAATGGGGAAGCACACAAAGTAAATTTTTTTTTTGACAAACTAAACTATCAAAGTTCTAAATAGGAAAATTAATATGAATTTTATAGAGCAAATTAATTAGGAGAAATTTCAATTCCCACGCGAATCGATTGCACATATTACACAAGATTAACATGCATGTGTACGGCCAATGGGCTTTGTCTTATATTTGGAAAAAAAAATACGGTCAATCTATGCTACTCATTAACAAAAGGGAAATTGATGGAGTTTCAACACCAAAAAAAATTCACGCATGCATCTACCTTTAATCAATTTTCCTCATAAAAAAGTGTATATGTTGCATTAGATCACTGATGAAATTCATCTAATGTTGTCATAATTACGCCTAGA
Source organism: Puccinellia tenuiflora (assembly GCA_012064385.1). NCBI lineage: Eukaryota > Viridiplantae > Streptophyta > Magnoliopsida > Poales > Poaceae > Puccinellia > Puccinellia tenuiflora. Next base: position 1,022,189 of record QRDG01002483.1, on the reverse strand, counting down.
CTTGAAAAGAGACGCATGGATCTTTCAAGCTTTGTGGGATTACATATTTGTCCAGTGCTTTGCATCCGAAAATTCCGTCAATATCTTGCTAGTCCCCAATAAAAGTAGTTTTAAAACGTTGGCCCACCATATGCCTACCAGGTTCTTTACTAAATGGACATTGGACACAGGTGTACTTTAAAGGAGTGGAAATCTACAATTGCATTTTATTTATTTACATATAACAGTCTCCTTGGCAAAACATAAATCATAACTCTACATGGATATAACAGGCATGGAAATCTACAATTGCATTTTAATTATTACTAGTGACATACTTTTGCTAATTTCATTAGAAAGGATGACACAAATACTGTGCATCCCCGGGCCGGAATAGTCTTTTCTTTCTAATTAGCAAGGATGACACAAATACCTTGTTAATTTGATGTTTCCTAAAATTCTTAAAAAGTATGAAGTTTGTGGATGTATGGAAACATTTATTGATGTAGTTTACCTATAACGTATTTACAAACCAGCAATTTTTAAAAAAGAAAACAGAAGCCTTCTGTTGTTGCTGACAACTGTTACTAGTAATAATGTGCACGCAATGCACGTAATACGGGGTAAAATATGGCACAAAAAATAGGGTAACTAGTGTCACAAAATCACAAATAGGGGGTAAAAAGTGGAATTCACTCTTAATATTAAACGCATATTAACAATGGTATCTTCGTGAACAAATTAAATAGCTGGTCACCTCTAATTTTGAGGCATTAATTAGATAATATAGCAGGACAATAGTTAGAGCAACGTAGGATGGCAGGTAAACATGTTAATTTGGTGCTCAACATTTGAGCTATTTGAACCATTCGATCGATGTCGTTCGACTGTCATGGTTTGGATCTCCGCCCGCCTCTCGGTCTTTTCATATTGCATTGATTTTATGTGTGTATGTACTTACTTTAATGGTCAGAGTCTTAATGAAAATTATGCAACTTCATACGACCACCAAACAATATTACTCCTAAGCTGCTCATGTTGAGCGTTCAGTGCACGCGCCCCAGATTCGGATGCCCACGCAACCAGTCTCTCTCTCTCCATCCCTCTGAGAGGTAAACACTATAAAAGGGCATCGATGCACACCCGTAAAATCACAGATCACACAACCACGAACATTAGTTTCAGCTTCTTACAATAGCACTAGATCGTTTAGTCGCGATAAAAAAGAAGTCCAGAACTCTCCGGCCGACCGACGATGGAGAGGGTGACAAAGCTGTCGGCGCAGAAGGCGGTGGTGATCTTCACGGCAAGCAACGAGTGCCCCATGAGCCACACGGTCACGACCCTCTTCTCCGGCCTCGGCGTGGGCGCGGCAGTGCACGAGCTGGACAAGGACCCCCGCGGCTGCGACATGGAGCGCGACCTCGCCCGCCGCCTCGGCCGGAATACGCCAGTGCCTGCCGTCTTTATCGGCGGTAAGCTCGTCGGCTCCACCGACAGGATCATGTCGTTGCATCTCGCCGGCAAGCTCGTGCCCATGCTCAAAGCCGCCGGTGCCATGTGGCTCTGACATCACTCAGAGCCACATCAGATAAATTTTGTTTGACGAGACATCAGCTAGTTCCAGTTCTGGCAATTTTGTTTGACGAGCCGCATGGATGTGTGCGTGTTTAACTTAATAAATACGAGAGATTCGGCTTTCTACAAGTAATTGGTTCAGGTCAATCGTGTCATGTAAGCATATATAGCATAATTTCCAAGAGAGCGCGCGAGAGCCGAGAGGCCGAGAGCACAAGACGTTTTGTTCAGGTGCTAGCAAGACAAGAGTGTGCGAGTATCTTGTACTTACACATCCCATGAGTCTTCAAATGAGAAAATGCAATTTATGTCCATTTCCAACAGTTGTTGAGATGTAGATGTGTTGCCGCTAAATTCATAATTGACAAACACCATGCACCATGTTAGTGTGATAAGATTACCGTAATATACTCCAACCATGCAGGAGTAATGAACTTATATATGCTACTTGCTATAGCCTATAGGGTAATGAACTTATGCTACTGCTTTCCTAATTAAAATTTCCACATGTTATTTGCTAAAGAAACCTGTGCTTGACATATAGCTAGAATTCTTTATCTGACCTCATCACTACATATCACTATAAATTCTCTTCTCATTCCTTTCCCTCACCTCTCATCTAGACATTTACGGTTTTCTTATCTTATTTCTTTTCCCCGCTCACCTCGTTTGGACAACATGCATAAAAACCCATCAAAATCTTCCCTTATCTCTTTCCATCAAAACTAACACAACATCGGGTTTACGGTATGGGGTTGATGATTCGGGTTTAATTACATTAACAACAAAACGTCAACCCTAATATTAATTAATTATATGTTAGGTAATTTTAAGGCATTTTTAGTAACATTTAGTGTTCTAATACTGCAAGAGCAGAATGATAATTTAGATTTCTAATACCTAAACATGGTATGCATGAAAACTTTAGCATGCTATTGCAAAAATTAATTTCTATGTCGGGACCCCCCCCCCCCCCCCCCCCCGGCACCTTGACCGACATGCTCACACAACCGTATAAGTAATAAGGAGATTACTGTACCAAAATGGGGGTATGACACAAGGAAGCGGTGGGAGGCAGCTATTCCTGGGTCATGTTGGAGGTCTCATGGAACCACAGGAGAGGATACCGTCGTACCGATAACCAGTAAACGACCATGTCTTTGAACCGAGTCGCAACTAGGTTCAATCAAGGGCATGTGTGGCGATCCAGGAACCGGTAGCAAGGAGGTGCGGGGTTGGGACAGTAAACGGTTGTGCTTTTACTGGTGGGGAATACACCACCACACACATTGAGTTGTGACTACAACTCCCCATTTCTAGAGAACTAGAGTGGTAACAAGAGGAAATTGCTTGCCATGTTTGCTATTCCAAATTTTCCCTGTGTTCGTGGTCGTGATCTCTATGTTGTCTTTCCATTTCCGTGAGATGTGTCTTGATTCATTTGGAAAAACCAAAAGCTTTGTTTCAATAATACTATTAGATAATGCATTTAAGGTTTACAAAATACAACTCTTCATAGTAGAAGATGTGATTATCTAAAAGCAACATGTTGTTCTACAAAAACAAATCACGCACTATAACACATGAAAATAGGATTGTGTAAGGTGAAGGGATATGAAAGTGAACAAGGGACCAGAGGATAGAGTTTCATTCATATATTAAGTAGGACTAACAACCTTTTTCGATGTTTGGTTATTTTGTTTTTATCCTATTTTGTAACACTTAAAAACTATGCAATAAAATAGTTGTGTGCATCAATCTATTTTGATGTGAAGGCTATTACACCTAGGGGTGGCTATAGACCGAAAATCGAACGACCGAAACCGAGTTAACCAAAACAGAGCCGAAGAGACCGAAACCGATTTGTTCGGTACTGTTTCGGTTAGCGACTTTGAGAAACCGAATTTACTCGGTAATTCGGTGTGCAACTCTCGGGTCACCGAAACTGGGACCGAAGCACCGAGCCGGACTGCTAATCCCATGATTCCGGCCGCCTCCCAAAATTTCTAATTACCAAAAAAAGCTTCCCCATGCAAAATCCCCTCCGCCGGAATCACGGTCTCAAATCGTCTGGCTGGACGGGCTTGCCTCAAGGTCGCAAATCTCGCATGCATGATCCTACCTTCCATGGTCGTGCTTCCCGATCTCCCTATATGGCTCTGATTCTTGGCCGCCCCAGTCCCTAGCTGCAGTCTGCAGGCCACGGCATGTCCGGTCGAATTCCGCACCAGAAGAACAGCGGCGGCCGCTGCAAGCGACTGGACGGATTCTGCCCCGAATGGTGATGCTAGCCTGCAACCTAAGTTACTGGTTTTTATTTCTCCCTAGTTCTTCAATCGATCCAATGTTTTAATGTGTTCTTGTTGACTGACTCGCTTTGCGTACTGCTGTCTGCTCTCTAGCCCAGAGAAACGATACACCAGCTAGGCGTACTTCAAGCTCATCGCAACTTGATTTTTTTTTGTGGGATTAACGCAGATTAGATTTTTTTTTGTTGAGAATCAGCGCAGTTGATAAATAGAAAAAGCAGACTAGCAGCTATCCACCACCCGTCGTTCAGCCCATTGGTCATTCGGCCAACTGGACCGACCGATTCTTGTGGAACGCGGTTAGGTAATTCATTAACGATCGGTGCATTATTGAACCGGAAATAAAGACCGAAGACCAACTCTGGTTCGGTTCCCCGAGCCCCCCCTGATACACCGTCTTTTGAAATAACTAGGATTGGGAACCGAAACATTTATTATTGTGTCCCAATAAACCTAGCTCATTTTGATCATCTCGCTCTTGCTGCCATCATTAAGGCATCTTATCTCCAGTAGGTTACTTTGCATTGGCGAGTGGATTTGGAGAGTCAAGGTGGCATAACATGATGACAATGGATTGCAGGAGCAAGCCTAGGACCCGTTCTAGATGGGCTATAGCACGAGCCTAGCCCAAGTAACCAAGGGGACATGTAAGTGGTATTAAAGGCTAGAAGTTGTTAATTACTATATCCAGCACCTTCCATCCCATATGCATCCCAAGTAGCCCCTCTATTGGGCTATGCCTGGGTCTGCCACTGATGGGTTATAAAGAAACGCCCTAGGAAGCTACTGGTTGAAGCAAGTGTGAATGGCATGACGACTGTTTGTTCCGATCCTATTTGATGTCACATTGGTTTCTGTCGTTTATTAGGGACAAATTTCTTAAACTCATTTGCGAAAAGTTTTGTCCCACATCAAAAAAGGCACGCGCTAGGAACCTAGAAGCCGATCTTCTTAAGTATAGGAAATTTCGCACACCTGATAATGAAACACCCTCTCGTAACATATCTATATATATTATAAAGTAAGAGCACACTAACATTTCCGATGACAGTCTATCTCAACATGCAAATTATCCACGTCGTCTACTTTTCCAGCCATCTAGTTGTCCGCGTCATCCATTTTTTTCATCCAACTAATATTCTACGTCATCCCACTGACATTTATTGATGATAGTCTATCACTACATGCAAGCTATCCACAACAAGAAGTCTTTTACGGATCTAATTTTCGTGGCATGTGATTGATGATATCATACCATACTGCCATTTAATTAAACAATTAAATCATGTGCCACTGAAACATCATAAGTTAGTTCTTCAGTAACCATTTCATGCAGCCAATCGAATTTTCAACTATTGTTTTTTTTAAAGAAAACGGTTGGAGAAGCCCCCACGGCGAGGTTTCTATTTTTTTAAATAATAATAACCCAAATTTGCAGTTGAATCTGCATGGCTGGGTTGTACATCCACTTCCCTAACCAAGTGAGTTGGGCTCACTACTTTTCACCTATTGTTTTTGAAGATTAAAATAATATAACTGTTATTCGATATTGCATGCTCTTTTATATGTGACCAATCATAACATTCCCAAAAACAGTTATGCGGAAACTTGCCTAACATCTCTTCATGGAACCTATCCACAAAATCTGTTTCTTCAGTATGTTGATTTCATCGTATTTACAAATTGCAGGAAAACATCAATTAGTTACATTGTCGAACCTTGTAGACCTTTAAACGGTCAAATACTCAATATTTTGCTTCAATTAAATGTATCCTCTTGAGTATTATGAACAATTAAATATTGCATATTCGTGTGGACAACTAAATTCACACAATAGAGTTTTATAAGAGATTGCCGCAGCAACAACGTGCTAGATATCCTCCTAGTTGTTAAAATGCAACATCCTCCCGCAATATTTTTCCATGATGTACTTCTGCCATCTCAAACGCTTCTCTCATTCAACATTCATGCACAATATTCTTGAGAATACACCAGCCTTTGCAAAAAATTATGATATATAAAGTTGTATATAAATGATTTAATGTTTCGAAAACACTCGTGTAAAAAAATCATATGCAATAAATCCTTTGTTTGGTTGCAACAAAATAAAAAAAGCATGTCACCAATTGAATCATGAAAAACCAGCACGTGGAACATACGTGCCCACTACACAACATCGCAGAAACACATTTTCAACATTGTGAAATCCCTTTTTTAGCATACCCATGAATCATTCTAACAATTTTCTCATGGATATGCAACCGAAAATGATATACACTTGTAGAATGTTGAAATAACCTTCTCACCATCGGGGAAATCGTGAAATCACTAACCTCCACCATCAACGTGCTCACCGGCGATGAATTAGACTCGCGTGGGCATCACCGTCAACAAATCCGGGGACACTGAAGCTATCTCTCTCGCCCCACCATGTTCAGCAAGCTCAGGGCATGCATAGGACTTAGGATTGGAGCTCCCTCCATGAGAATCCATGATGGTGGGCGCTCATCCTTGGGACACGCAGCAGCGGTACTCGGTAATCTGTCTCCTCAGCTCCAATGCTCGCTCCTCACATGGGGGAATGAAGGGGTCGTTGCATAGAAAACAAAAAAAATTCCTACGAAACAAGCGGAAGAAACCCCATGATCTAGATCTATTAGACGAAGGTAGCGAAGGTGATATCCAATCTCTTACCCTTGAAGATCGAACAAACGCGTTTGGTCGGTGCAGGGGTTGGCTAGTCGATCCCCGCAACTAGACTCGTCTAGTCGCGAGGAGATGTATTATCCTCGAGATCCAATCCGTTGAAGTACCGCAACGGGCAGCACCTCCGCGGTATCCACACGTACAGCTCGATGTAGATGTCCACTCCTTGATCCCGCAAGCGAGGTAGACGTGGCCTTGATGATCTCAGCAACACGACAGTTGTGTTGGTGATGATGACGATCTCCACGAGCAGGGCTTCGCCAAGCCAAGCAAGAGGAGAGAGAGAGGAGAAGGCGCAGCAGCCCTAGGGCATAGGGGTGGTGCGGCTAGGGTGGAAGTGGTGGTGGCGCAGCCCTCCGGGAGAGAGAGGGGTGCGGCTAGGAGAGGAGGAGGGTCGGCGGCTAGGGTTTTAGGGTGGGGTGCGGCTAGGGCTTGGGGAGGCCTTCTTGTGGTGTGCCGCACCCTCCCTTGTGCCCCTTATATAGGAGGTGGCAGGGGCAGGCCTAGGGCCGGCCGGCCCTAGGGCTTGCTTGACCCTCAAGCAAACCGAGTCCTAAGTGGACTCGGCCCCCTTCTCCCTTTCCTATTCGGCCCATGTGGGCTTTAGGGTGGTGCGGCTAGCCCATGTGGCTGCTGCACCCCCTTTAGTCCACGTGGGCCTCCATACAATATGGACCCCACTTCTAGACTCTTCTAGAACATTCCGGAAACTTCTGGTACCTCCATAATATTATCCGAAATTTTCCGATACCTCCAGAAACCACTTTTCTTATATGAATCTTATTCTCCGGACTCCTCCGAAATTCCTCGTGATGTCTGTGATCCCATCAGAGACTCTGAATCACCATTTGTTCATTTCATCATTTATCTCATCGCAAACCCTAATTACATCGGAGCGTTAAGTGTGTGACCCTACGGGTTCGGGAATGCATAGACATGATCACATCAATAATTAATAGCGGGACCGGGATGCCCATATTAATTCCTATACACTCAACGAAACTCTTTCTCGATTGAACCACGATGCCGAAGATTCAATTAATCTCATATACGATTCCCTTTGTCTCACGATATTTTACTTGCCCGAGATTTAATCGTTGACATCCCCATGTCTAGTTTAATCTCGTTACCGGCAAGTTCTCTTTACTCGTCCATAACATAGGATCTCCGTGATTACAACCTAATCACATGTATGTAGACTTTTGATGCTATATTATCGAGAAGGCCTGGAGATATCTTCTCCGTCACATGGAGGGACAAATCCCACTCTTGATTCATATCACTCAACAACCTACCGTCGGAGATACCTGAAAGCCACCTTTATGATCACCCAGTTACGAAGTGACATTTGATGTCCACAAAGTATTCCTCCGGTTGATGGGAGTGATATAATCTCATGGTCTAAGGAAACTATACTTGGCATATACTAAAGTGTTGACAATGAAACTTTTGTAACACGATCAATTGCAACTCGTTATTACTTGGGTCATGTCCATCAAGTCATTCTCCCAATGACGTGACTCCGTTATCAAGTGACTATAACAAGTCCATAGTTAGGAAACTCTAACTATCTCTTGATCAACGAACTAGTCCTGTAGAGGCTCACTAGGGACTCCTGGTGTTTATATTCCACATATGTATTATGTTTCCATTTAATACAATTATAGCATGGATAATAAACTATTATCATAAACATGAATATGCTAATAAACCATTTTATTATTGCCTCTAGGGCATATTCCCAACAGTCTCCCACTTGCACTAGAGTTAATAATCTAGTTTACATTTCTCTCGATCCAGCACTCATGGTGTCTAACACTCATGAAGTCTCTGTGCTGATCATGTTTGCTTATGGAAGAGGTTCTGTCCGTGCTTGTACCATACAATTCTTTATGTCCTTTGCAAAATTGTAACTGTCACCTAATTTGACATTACTTTATCATCGCATGATAAAACTCCTATCATCCCATGATAAAACTCATCATCATATGATGAATATAATATGTTTGGTTATAGAGTGAGACATTTGTTTCCCTTTATGCCTACATGACGTATGATCAGTCAAAAGAACTTTCACATAGCATGTGCATCCGGAACTCACTCAATCTTGAAACAAAAATTCTCAAACCAAAATATTATATCTTTTAATCCTTGAATTAATCATATACTCCTATATGTTGTAGACTCAACAAATCGACAGTGCAATCCAAGTCACTTCGATATTTTCGATCATGCTTTCGCTGCGCTACTCTGATATTATGAGATCGCAATCTAATTTGGTTTTATGACTTCAACCAAGTCTACCACACTTCTAGATTCAACTTATCTCATCTTCATGTTGAAATGACTCCTCATTCCTAACACGTTCTTCGGACCAAGAACTTGGGTCATATTTTATCAAATACAAAAATATGGGTTTTATATGTTTGGTCCTATGAACAATTCATAGATAACATATCATCAACCACTGTTTTGTACTGAGTCATCCACTCAATGTTTACTTAATTCTTACAAGCAAATGAAAATTTATTTTCTTGTTCTATTTTGAACTCCTTCAAAAATTCTTACTTAAGTTAAACATCTTGATATAATGCTTACATCTATCTCCATAGATATTTGACGTTCAAACAAAGCCTAACTTCATAAGTTATATGCTGGTTCATGACTCATTTACAACATTTATGAAATCACCATTTCACACAAACAAGATGTTGTAAACTCCCACTCAAATATACACCATACACATATTAAATTGTGAAACCACTTTGGCTCCCACTCAGAAATATGTTATCCTTATATTTGACCAAAATTAACTAGCTCCCACTCAAACATATGTCACCACATATTTTGATTATGAAAATTAGCTTATGCTCTCACTTGATATATGTCACCACATATTTCGATTAGATCCCACTCAGTCCTTTATGCACTTTCTCGATATTTTGGACACCTCCAAAATTCTCAATTTAAAATTCGAGAACTCATATACGAAACGCTAGTACTTTGCTAGCTTTAAGTTTTATTTATTCTTTGCAAAACCCCTTTTGAGGAATAAATATGTGAAACATCTCTTTCACACAATCAAGCTACAATTACTTTGTGATTTAAACTTAATATAGGATGACTCTTAGTCACTTTCGTATTTTAAAGTTTCTATTTCTTCCCTTTTGTAGTTTCATAGGTATGTCTTGTTTCTCAAACATGACAAGTAAATCATGAATATTATTTTGTAACCTGACAAAATTTAATATTCCCGAATCCTACTTTTCTTTAGACAAGCTAAACCGTAAATCAATGATCACCATCATTAATTCCTTTATGTGTCAAGTTTTAACCAACATAGCACTTTACACATGTGCCACTTGATACATAAACAGGCAAAGTTTTAGCTTCTGAATTTATTCCATCAGTTCTTTTATCATTGAAACCTTTTCACGATAAACCACTAAAACTCTTAGCACAACCAACAAATTGATTTGCCCCTTTTAGTCTCATATTGTGGAATCACATTCATAGTCACACTTATGAATATACTACAACATTATTCGCAATAGTCTCTAATTATCTCATAATTAATGAAACCACCTTTTCTCATAACTCATATGAAAATATATGCGAATCATTAAATAGATCCTTATTTCTAAACAGAGTGTTATCAAATAAATCTAAATGATTTAAATAAACCCTTATTTTTGAATCCCTTCTCTATGACCACATAATATCAAATATGATGTGACTACAATACTTAGGGCGCATCAAAAAACACTTTTGGATGAATCCTAAATATTGCAATTTGTGAAAACACTTTGTCACAAGTCTGTATACTAAACAATAACTCAAATATTTCATCTCTTTTGATCAAATTGAAAAGATTCAACTATCTTGTTAACTCAATATCCTTAACTTATAAAATTTATATGGTCTCATCATAACTCGAATAAATACATCTATTTACTCATTCATGATGAAGCACATAAAATAATGATGTCTCTTATTCACTGAAAAAATACAACCAACACTTGTGTGTATTTTAAGCTGTTCATGGCATTTTCAGAAAATGACATTTTAATCATACTACTTAGTGATGCACATCAAAATGCTCTTCAAAACTATAGCATAACTAAAACAAATCTCGTCATCAAGTTTTGGATATTTTAGTATGCATCACAATTTTTACAAATGTTTAACTAATCATCGTTTAAATCAAACAAAGGACAATAATCTCATAATCAAAACGTGATCACCAAATAGGATTACTCATAAAAATAGAACAACCACTTGTCTTTAACATGAATGACCGTCTCACAAACCGAGACACACTAATTTAAGATCACACTTAATTCGATTACAAAACTCATTCAAATCCTCTAATTAAAACGATAAATGTAGAAGTAGAATGTCGCCAGCATCAACTCCTTGATTGCCATCATCCCGCGATATCCACTCAGTTCATCCATTACACTTCTTAGACGGCAGGTCCTGTTTTCATAAAACAGTTTAAGTATCAAATACTTAGTCATTTGTCACAAGTGTAAAACTGAACATTAAACATTTTATAACTGGTATATCAAAATATACCTTCTGCATTGACTACTTCTCCTGCTATGGGTTCCACTTTGACATGACGCAGCCAGGAAATAAACTCACAGAATGTGATCGAATCCCTTCCCATGACATAGTCCCTGACATAATTCTTATAGCTGGGGGGAAGCGAGCGCAGCACCCCATCTATTGCCATCTCGTCAGTCATCTCGTGGTTCCAAACATCCACCAGAGTATAGTATAGCCTATGCATCTTCCTCAGGTGTTGTTCCAAGCAGGTGTTTTCTCCCATCTTAGTTGAAAGAAATTCATCCAAGCATTCAAACCTTGCAATTCTAACTTGTGCTATGAACCTCCTTTTCAGTTCATCGACAATCTCCATTGCGCTCAAGTTTCCAAATTGTCTACCAAGGTTAGAATCCATGAAGGTGCACATCAGCCACTCGACTTTCAAGTAGGTGGTCTTTTGTTCATACCACTCCATGTACTCCTTATAGTTTACAGAAACATCAGGGCATTCTTCTAAAGGTTTATCTATCACGTAGAGCTCATTATTGGTGTGTAGGACTTCTCTCAGACGCATGTACCACTCAGCAAAGTTTGACCTATCGAGACGCAGCTCCTCAGCAAGAAACATACTACTGTAGTCGGCCATGATCTACAAGGATTTTGCAAATACATTTTCTTAGGACACTTGTTTATGATAATTTTAGTTCATATTAATCAAATTACTACATGAACTCCCACTAAACTCAACATCTCTCTGGTTGTTTTAGTGACACATGATCCAAATCCACTACACCACAACCGATCATCACGTGAAATGATGTATCTTCAATGGTGAACAACTCAGTGTTGATCATATCATTTATATGAATCGTGTTTAACCTTTCGGTTCCGTGTTCCCGAGGCCATGTCTGTACATGCTAGGCTCGTCAAGACAACCGTAGTATTTCCGCATGTGTAAACTGGCTTACACCCATTGTATGTGGACGTAGAATCTATCACACCCGATCATCACGTGGTGCTTCAAAACGACGAACTTTCGCAACGGTGCATACTAGGGGAGAACACTTTATTATCTTGATATTAACGTGAGAGATCACCTTATCATGCTACCGTCGCGATCAAATCTAAGCATAACAATAAGGTGCATAAAAGGAATAACATCACATGTAATTCAAAAATTGTGATATGACATGGCCTTTCTTCTTGTGCCTTTGTTCTCCATCTCCAAAGCACCGGCATGATCTCCATCACCTCCAGCATTGTGGCACCATCACCATGGTTGTCCACCAACTATTGCAACTACAACTAATGCTACTCTTAGCAATAAAGTAAAGCAATTACATGGTGATTCAATGACACGCAGGTCACATAAAATAATAGACAACCATATGGCTCCTGCCGGTTGCCGTACTCATCGACATACAAGTCGTGAAAGATTACAAACATGATCATTGCATACATTATCACAAATCACACATTGGCCATACCACATCACAAGACCCCTGCAAAAACAAGTTAGACGTCCTTTACTTTGTTTATGCAATTTTTACGTGGCTTGGGCCAACGAGATAGAACCATTCTAATCTACGCAAAACCACAACGGTGATATAGTAGTTGCTTATTTACTCATCCTTTTGAAAGGCCTTCCATTGAAAATTGCATCTTCACTAGAGCAAGAGAAACAGACACCCGCCAGCCACTTATGCAATACAAGTTGCCTGTCAATCGTGGAACCGGTCTCTCGTGCGCGGACGAGTAAGGTTGGTCCGGGCCGCTTCAATCTCACAATACCGCAAAGGTGCAAAGTGCACGCGAGAAGGTAGCAACATAAAATATCAACGCCCACAACTCCTTGTGTTCTAATCGCACCAACATCTACGAATAGATCTAGGCTCTGATAACACTGAAAGGGGTCGTTGCATAGAAAACAAAAAAATTTCCTACGAAACAAGCGGAAGAAACCCCATGATCTAGATCTATTAGATGAAGGTAGCGAAGGTAAGATCCAATCTCTTACCCTTGAAGATCGAACAAACGCATTTTGTCGGTGCAGGGGTTGGCTAGTCGATCCCCGCAACTAGACTCGTCTAGTCGCGAGGAGATGTATTATCCTCGAGATCCAATCCGTCGAAGTACCGCAACAGCCAGCACCTCCGCGGTATCCACACGTACAGCTCGATGTAGACGTCCACTCCTTGATCCCGCAAGCGAGGTAGACGTGGCCTTGATGATCTCAGCAACACGACGGTTGTGTTGGTGATGATGACGATCTCCAAGAGCAGGGCTTCGCCAAGCCAAGCAAGAGGAGAGAGAGAGAGAGAGAGGAGAAGGCGCAGCAGCCCTAGGGCATAGGGGTGGTGCGGCTAGGGTGGAGGTGGTGGTGGCACAGCCCTCCGGAAGAGAGAGGGGTGCGGCTAGGAGACGAGGAGGGTCGGCGGCTAGGGTTTTAGGGTGGGGTGCGGCTAGGGCTTGGGGAGGCCTTCTTGTGGTGTGCCGCACCCTCCCTTGTGCCCCTTGTATAGGAGGCAGCAGGGGCAGGCCTAGGGCTGGCCGGCCCTAGGGCTTGCTTGACCCTCAAGCAAACCGAGTCCTAAGTGGACTCGGCCCCCTTCTCCCTTTCCTATTCGGCCCATGTGGGCTTTAGGGTGGTGCGGCTAGCCCATGTGGCTGCTGCACCCCCTTTAGTCCATGTGGGCCTCCATACAATATGGACCCCACTTCTAGACTCTTCTAGAACATTCCGGAAACTTCCGGTACCTCCATAATATTATCCGAACTTTTCCGATACCTCCAGAAACCACTTTTCTTATATGAATCTTATTCTCCGGACTCCTCCGGAACCCCTCGTGATGTCTGTGATCCCATCAGAGACTCCGAATCACCATTCGTTCATTTCATCATTTATCTCATCGCAAACCCTAATTACATCGGAGCGTTAAGTGTGTGACCCTACGGGTTCGGGAATGCATAGACATGATCACATCAATAATTAATAGCGGGACCGGGATGCCCATATTAATTACTATACACTCAACGAAACTCTTTCTCGATTGAACCATGATGCCGGAGATTCGATTAATCTCATATACGATTCCCTTTGTCTCATGATATTTTACTTGCCCGAGATTTAATTGTTGACATCCCCATGTCTAGTTTAATCTCGTTACCGGCAAGTTCTCTTTACTCGTCCATAACATAGGATCTCCGTGATTACAACCTAATCATATGTATGCAGACTTTTGATGCTATATTATCGAGAAGGCCTGGAGATATCTTCTCTGTCACATGGAGGGACAAATCCCACTCTTGATTCATATCACCCAACAACCTACCGTCGGAGATACCTGAAAGCCACCTTTATAATCACCCAGTTACGAAGTGACGTTTGATGTCCACAAAGTATTCCTCCGGTAGACGGGAGTGATATAATCTCATGGTCTAAGGAAACTATACTTGGCATATACTAAAGTGTTAACAATGAAACTTTTGTGACACGATCATTTGCAACTCTTTATTACTTGGGTCATGTCCATCAAGTCATTCTCCCAATGACGTGACTCCGTTATCAAGTGACTATAACAAGTCCATAGTTAGGAAACTCTAACTATCTCTTGATCAACGAACTAGTCCTGTAGAGGCTCACTAGGGACTCCTGGTGTTTATATTCCACACATGTATTATGTTTCCATTTAATACAATTATAGCATGGATAATAAACTATTATCATAAACATGAATATGCTAATAAACCATTTTATTATTGCCTCTAGGGCATATTCCCAACAGGGGAACAGTTGGGGAGTTGGCACTAGGCCGTTGCAATATTTGGGGGAAGGAAGCAACAACATGTAGGACGCAGATGGCCGAGACGGATGATGCATCAGCCGGCATATTCTAAGGATTTTATTAAAAGCAATCCATGAATAAATAAAATATTTGTATCAATGTCACAAAACATCTTGCGGTGGAATAATTGGCCCCCTTGATTTCACAAAATGAAAAATATATGGCGTGATAATTTTTCGATAAAGGATAACATATTAACATCTAAAGGATCAAGCACATCCGGCCTCTACAACAACTTAATATATTGAGTAATTCGAGTCATGCTAATTGCTATCAAAGATAAACTTGTTTATGTGATCTTCAATTTTTATAGTTTAAATGGTATGAGATCCTCTCAGGAGTTGGCACAACAGGGCTGGCATATAGCAGGAACGTAGTAATATGATTATTTTAGTTCTCCTGACACGTGTCAAGGAATCGACCACAATTTTTTCAAATGAAAGGGAGTCTACCATAATCCATAGGTACTAGTGAAATGTACTCTCTCGTGTATCTATATTTCTACTTTAGGGATTATGAGAATTCTAGGAATATTATGTCTAATTCGAAGTGTTATCAAGTTTAATACCCCAGACAACCAATTGCCAAACAAATTGGTAACACTCGTTGGTGGAGTAATATTAAAAGTAAAATGTATCAACCTCCAGATTTGACTAGCGAGTCGGCAAGAAATAAAAAGGTGTTCTATGGACTCATCCATATCGCAAAATACACACTTCTTACAACCTGTCCAACGTCGTCTAATAAGATTATCTTTTAGTGAGTATGACGCGTCTATTAAGAAACCACATAAAAATCTTAATCTTTAGGGGGACTTTTAATTTCCAAAGGTACATCTTTAAAAATCTCGTATTACCATCCATCAGATCAGCGTAGTAAGATTTAACGATGAACAAATAGGAACCTACACTTGCTCTCACAATATGTAGATCTCACAAATCTTCTTTTGCATCGAGGGACAGTGCAAAGATTTAATTGAAGACCTAGATTAGGAATACTAGTTGCAGGAGCCAAGAGCCCAGTACTACCCCTTGAGAAGGTGAGGAGCCAAGAATTGGTGAAGAATCTTAAGATTCAGGAGCAATGGAGATTGCTCTAAAGAATACAACTTTTTCCTTCTCACGAGATACCTCTTTTCTTTTCCACTGGAAAAATTTAAGCTTTTCTGATTGCACCAGGGTGTTTGCATCATGTATTAAAAATGATGAAAAAGAAAGACTGAAGATCTGTTAACATATATCTTACTTTCTGCGGAAGCATGCAACATATTTATTTTGTAGCAACAACACAGCGTCTTGCTATGAACTTCTGTACGAATAACTCAAAGAGATAAAGATAAAGCCAAGGATTGCACCATATAGTCGGACCGTGGCATCAAGAAGCCTCCATATCTGATAAGGTCAGGCGGTCGACGATGATGTGGTTCACAAAGTAGAATCGTAGCTAAATTCACAGAGGAAAAAGCAGAAGTTTGGGTGGATTCTGTACCAACAGATAAGTGACGAGAGGCGATTTGTGGATGCCATTCGGAAAATGAGGCGACTCGTCGCGGGTTCCTCAGAAACCACCTCAGCTAGTCGGTGCGGAATCAGGTCCTGGCAATGCATTAGCCGTACCGTATGGTATTCCTTGTCGTTTTCGACAGTAACTGTGCCAGCCAGTTCTTGTAACTGTGGTTGTTTTGAATTTCAGTTTCAGGAACATTTCGACCATAGAAAAAATACTGAATTTCACTGATTTGGATTTTCATTTCCGGTGAAGGACTGCAATGTTTACTCGAATTCGGTTGAGTTCATCCAAACATTTCGATGTTTTTACACACTTTAAAAAAATTATGATTTTTGTGTGTAGTGCTGTAATAGCTGAAATATTTTGACCATAGACAAGTTTTTGTATCTATCGAAATGACTAATATTTCCAATATTTCCCATAAATTTTGTTGAAGTGAGAAGTACACACAAGCATCAGTAGTATTTCAGGCTGAGGTGCTTGCATGTGCCTTCAGCCCCTGAGAGGTAGGGAGCAGAACAAATTTACTTTAATTTCACCATTTCAAATTTGAAAAGGATTCTTTGACACATAATATGCACTTGTTTCTATAGTTTATGGATGTGAATTTTATACGAGTCAAAATTCAAAACCACTATACATGGTATCTTTCATTGATCATTGTAGCAAGAGTAACCGGTAAACTCTAAGTCATAAAAGAGATAGAGCCTGCCCAAAATATTCCAAAAATGCTTGGGTCCACATAAGAAAATATTCGAAAATCTATTATATACTAAAAACAATAGAAAATAAAGCTACCACGTTCGTCCACATAGGCTAATTTATTTTACCACATTGATCTTGATTGTCACGGCTGAGATTTAAAGAGGATTTAACGCATATACCTATACGAGATGGGAATCACAATCTAATCACGTGCACGTCTCAACAAACAAATCCAATCACGTTTGTTCAAAAAAAAAAAAAAAACCAATCACGTGTACTGTACATGGAAGACAAAAGGCAACAGGTTTCGGTTAGGACTCTATTCCGATGATGACAAAGCTAATTTGCCTGATAGAATCCATTGCCCAAAGGATGACCACGCCTCCATATTTTTTCCCAATTAGGATTCGATGTATACCAAATGCAAGATCTAATTGACCGGCAGCTCTCCATATCATCTCCTCTTTGCTCCTGTCGTCATCAAGCAAAACGTCTTCGATACGTGCAGCAAGCGGAAGAGAGCGGAGCATGTGGATCTTTGAAGGCGTTCACATGCGGGAGGTTGATTCGATCTGCTACGACTTCATCGCCGGCCTTCAACCTGGCGTGGGCAACAACGGCCCAACAGCCATTAAACTGATCGAGGAAGCACCCCCAACACTAACATGCATCCGAACGATTGGCGTTGCCGACCATTTTTATTCAGAGGACCTATTCGCTGGCGTATCGCGATGTAAGCCGTCCTCGAGCAAACTCTTCCGAACGTTCCATATACGCATCTCTCAGTTTTGTTTCTCTACTATGCGGCGTAGGGGAAAATATCAACAGTGTACTTGAAAAACAGATCACCCCCGGCATCAGGTTTCACTCTGCAGGCTCACGATCACTTCTCAGATTCATGATAGCCACCTCATCTCCAGATTCATCTCGCATACGGCCGGATTGACCATGACGAGCAAAGGGTAACGCCATCCCGATGATTGGATAACAATGCATTATTGCGTCTCATTTAGTCGAGCTGGGTTTCAGGATGATTGATGGTGTGCTTTGTGTATGTAATATTATTTCGTAGGAGTCCATTTAGCGCAAATTCAGTTCGGCACCCGAGCTCACCAGCTCCTGCTTTTTTCGAAAAAATAAATAGACCGAGTCATATACATGGTTACGTAGACTGCTCTTAGCAGCCATTTAGTGGTGCACATAAACCATTGAATTATTTTCGTGCGATGTCTTTTTGTTTAGTACCTAGCCTGTCTTAACTCACACCAATATGGAACTATGACTATGACTACGATATTTTCTCGACAAATAGGCAAACTACAAACGTTATTTGTTGAATGTAGTTGAAGATGTCACTCTTTTATTCTCATAGGTCATCAAACTGATAGGACATTCAATTTTTTGCTAAACAAACTTATCTTTTTTCAATATCTATTACTACCGAGTATTTATGAATCCGCAATTCTCTATCTTGAAAAGACTTATTAGTAAATAATAGATGATGGATATCTTACATGTAGATAGTTCTTGAGGTTTTGCTTTATCAAATATGTAGATGACATAATTTTATTTCTCACTATTTTTTACATAGTACTATTAATCTAAATATAATAAAACCCATATTTGTATTTAAAATGATGGTACCTATGGCACATTGAAGACTACATCACAATAAAAAAATATGTATAAGTGTATATCATCTAGCCGCGCAAATGCGCGGGTGACTCAGCTAGTTCATATATAAGTCTAAGATTAGTCTACAGGCCAGCACAAGGAAACATCCAAAAAAATGTTTCTGACCCGCTTAAAGGCGACACTAGTAGAAAATGAGGCTTTGGGAAGGGGGCTGGAGAGCCATTAGTCCCGGTTGGAACACAACCCGGGACCAATGCCAGGCATTGGTCCCGGTTCGACCTGCCACAGCGCCGTGGGCCAATAGTCCCGGTTGGGCTGGGGGCATTAGTCCCGGTTCGGGCTACCAACTGGGACTAAAGCTCTGGCAAAGCATTAGGCCCGGTTGGTAGCCCGAACCGGGACTAATAGTCCCTTGCCTATAAAGCCAGCAGCCAGCTTCTACTCCTCTATTTTTTTCTGCTAGGAGGTGTGAGAGGTGGGTGCTAGTTTGTTTTCCTTTGCTATGCACTAGAGGTGTTCGATGAAATGCCCGAGCCACATTTCAGTTCACACAAAATGATATGAGGTGCCCGAGCCACCCTTAGGCTTTGTTCTCTCTCTTTCCTCCGATCGATCGAGGTTAATTAGCAACCTAGCTTTGTCTTTTAATTTCATCTGTAATTGATACAAATTTTGCATGTGTCGATATACAGTGGTCATTTCAGTATTGAACATGTATTTTAATTGTATTTGATAAACTTAATTATATGATATGCAGATGGATGCCCGGCGGCGATGGATGTACGGCGATCGACGCAGTTCCGATTTTCTTGCAGGCTTGCATAAATTTATCCATGTGGCTGAGACAAACAA
The DNA here is from genome assembly GCA_012064385.1 of Puccinellia tenuiflora. Lineage (NCBI taxonomy): Eukaryota > Viridiplantae > Streptophyta > Magnoliopsida > Poales > Poaceae > Puccinellia > Puccinellia tenuiflora. Next base: position 1,002,520 of record QRDG01002483.1, on the reverse strand, counting down.
AGAGGATGGTTTTATGCCTTGTCCATGTGTGGACTGTCGGAACGTTAAGGAGCACTCTTCCTCGAAAACCCTTCAAGGCCACCTGCTTCGGAGAGGTTTCATGCCCAGCTATAATTGTTGGACCAAGCACGGAGAAAGAGGGGTTATGATGGAAGACGATGAAGAAGAAAATGATGATGAGAACTATCGTATGTTCTCTGAAGAAAACGGTGATACTGCGATGGAAGACAATGAAGAAGAAGGAGGTGAAGAACAACGGACGCCAGATGAGCATGCTGATGGTCTTGGTCGGGTCATTTCCGATGTACAACGAGAATGCGATACAGAAAAGGAGAAGCTGAAGTTGGAGGCCATGCTAGAGGATCACAAAAAGTTGTTGTACCCAAATTGCGAAGATGGCAGCACAAAGCTCGGTACCACACTGGAATTGCTGAAATGGAAGGCAGAGACTGGTTTATCTGACAAGGGATTTGAAAAGTTACTGAAAATAATGAAGCCGAAGCTTCCAAAGGATAACGAACTACACGAGACTACGTACGAAGCAAAGAAGGCTATCTGCCCTCTAGGATTAGATGTGCAGAACATACATGCATGCATCAATGACTGCATCCTTTACAGCGGTGAGGAGTACGAGAATTTGGATGCATGTCCGGTATGCAATGCAATGCGATACATGATCAGACAAGATGATCCTGGTGATGTTGAGGGTGATGACGAGCCCGTCAGGAAGAAGATTCCTGCTAAGGTTATGTGGTATGCTCCTATAATACCACGGTTGAAACGTCTGTTCAGAAACAAAGAGCATGCCAGGTTGTTGCGATGGCACAAAAAAGAGCGTAAGAAAGACGGGAAGTTGAGACACCCCGCCGATGGGTCTCAATGGAGAAAAATCGAGAGAGAGTTCCCGGACTTTGCAGGTGACGCAAGGAACTTATGGTTTGGTCTAAGTACAGACGGTATGAATCTTTTTGGGGAGCAGAGCTGCAGTCACAGCACCTGGCCCGTGACTCTATGTATCTACAACCTTCCTCCTTGGTTGTGCATGAAGCGGAAGTTCATTATGATGCCAGTTCTCATCCAAGGCCCGAAGCAACCCGGCAACGACATTGATGTGTACCTAAGGCCATTAGTTGATGAACTTTTGCAGTTGTGAGCCATACCAGGTGTACGTGTGTGGGATGAGAACAAACAGATGGAATTTGACCTACGAGTGTTGCTGTTCGTAACCATCAATGATTGGCCTGCTCTTAGTAACATTTCAGAACAGTCAAACAAGGGATACAACGCATGCACGCACTGTTTAGATAAGACTAAAGGTACATATTTGGAAAAATGTAAGAAGGTCGTGTACCTGGGGTGTCGTCAATTTCTTCCAGGCAGTCACCCCGTAAGAAAGAAAGGGAAGCATTTCAATGGTGAGGCAGATCATCGGAAGAAACCTAAACTCCTTGATGGTGATGTTATATTTGGTATGGTCAAGGAAATAGAAGTAATCTTTGGAAAGGGTCCTGGCGGTCATTCTGTTCCGAAAGACGTCGCTACCGGACACGCGCCCATGTGGAAGAAGAAATCTATATTTTGGGAGCTATCCTATTGGAAAGTCCTAGAGGTCCGGTCTTCAATCGACATGATGCACGTGACAAATAATATTTGCGTAAACCTGCTAGGCTTCCTCGGCGTGTATGGGAAGACAAAAGATACACCGGAAGCAAGGGAGGACCAGCAGCGTATGAAAGACCCAAACAACAAGCATATGGATAAAGGGCGTCATTACTTAAGCAGCTATGCTCTTACGAAAGCAGAGAAGGAAATATTTTTTGAGTGCCTGAGCAGTATCAAGGTCCCGGCTGGCTTCTCGTCAAATATAAAGGGAATAATAAATATCGCAGATAAAAAATTCCAAAACCTGAAGTCTCATGATTGCCACGTGATTATGACGCAGTTGCTTCCGATTGCATTGAGGGGTCTTCTATCGGAAAATGTTCGAGTACCCATTGTGAAGCTATGTGCATTTCTCAATGCAATATCTCAGAAGGTAATCGATCCAGAAAGTCTGATGGCTCCCCCTCCTCTGGATCCGTGTGCTTCTGATCCAACGGCTCACAAGCGCTCTAAAGAAACACACCCCTGATCCAACGGCTCACGAGCGCTTGAAAGAAACACACGATCCATGTGCTTCTTTAGTCCCGGTTGGTAACACGAACCGGTATTAAAGGCCCTGATCACATATATATGTAGGCTTGGCCGCCATTGCCATATCACATCTAAACTCATATCTGCAACCTCATCACTCTTCCATTGACTTAGGTGTCGGCGACGATGTCCATGTTGGACCAGAGTGGCGATGTGCGGGACTGGGCTCCACCGGGCAGGCACTTGGAGGTGCTACCTTCCGGGACGCGCAGCTTTGTGAGGAATCCGGGTGACGTCGTCGACCCGGATCTTCTGTGGTGGCAGTCGTGTGGGCCACGCTCGGTGCAGAGGGAGCCGGCCTCCGAGGAGGTGGTACGTCGCCGTATCAGGGAGGAGGATGAGCATGTCCGTCGCTACATGTATCTATTGGATAGGCAGTATGACAGTAGGTGGTCGTTTCTTCAGAGGGTTCCTTCTCACGTGAGCTATGACCCTGTGAGGGTTCCTTCTCTTTGGATGCGCAGCGCCGGCGGCTCAGCACGCCGCGGCTCAGTAACCGGTCGAAGTTAGTTTCAGAGTCTGTGATCGCCATATCTTCTGATTGCGATCCAACAGCTCAGAAGCGCTGGAAAGAAACACATCTTTGATCCAATGGCTCACAAGCGCTTGAAGGAAACAAACGATCCGTGTACTACTTAATCTCAAACAAAGTTGGATTTGATATAAATATATAGATTATATTTTTTTGAACAATTTGATATATTATTTGTATTTTTCTGATAAACAGATCAAAGATATTAAATTTATAAGTTTAACTAATGTCTTAATGAATTTATAAGTTTATTACAATTTTTTAAAACTTAATCTCAAACAAAGTTGAATTTGATATAAATATATAGATTATATTTTTTTGAACAATTTGATATATTATTTGTATTTTTCTGATAAACAGATTAAAAGATATTAAATTCATAAGTTTATTCCATTTTTAAACTCTTTATTAAAAAAATACCTTTAGTCCCGGTTGGAACCACCAACCGGACCTAAAGGTATTTTGGCGCGCGCCTTTTCGATGCCGCCGAAAATTGCCTTTAGGTCCGGTTGGAGCCACCAACCGGACCTAAAGACCCGTTGGTCCCGGTTGGGGCCCTGAACCGGGACTAAAGGCCTTTAGTTTAACTGCCCGCGCTCTTTCTCTCCCCCAAATCCTCTCATTTTCTTCTAAGGACCAGCGTGCGGAATCCCCAATCTCCTGCCGTTAGGCTGCCGAATTTTTTCGGCCGCCCCCCTCGCCGTCCGCCGCGCCGGCGCTCGCCGCTCGCCGTTTGCGCCGTCCGCTTGCCATCCTCCGTCGAGCTGTAGCCGTCTTCCCCGTCACCGCGCGTCGTCGTCCGGCCTCCACGCGCCGCCGTCGGCCTCCACACGCCGCCGTCGGGCCGACCTCTCACTCACCTCCTCCGTCGGCCTCCACGCGCCGCCGCCGGGCCGTCGCCGTCTTCCCCGCCACCGTCGCCGTCCGGCCTCAAAGTGAGCCGCGCGCGCAAGCCCCCCTCCCCCTACCGCAGGGCTACGGCCGTTTGAGCATTGTTAGATGAAAAATATTGTGACAGAAAAAATCCGTGTGGTAGCTTCCGATGAAAAATATTGTGACAGAAAAATATTGCTAGATGAAAAATCCGTGTAGTTTTTTCATTTTTTAATTGGTGCAGAAAAAATATTGTTAGATGAAAAATATTGTGATAGAAATATTTTTCATTGGTGCAGAAAAAATATTGTTAGATGAAAAATATTGTGACAGGAATATTTTTTTATTGGTGCAGAAAAAATATTGTTAGATGAAAAATATTGTTAAAATCTGAATTTCCAGAAATGTTAAAATGGCAGAAATTAAGATGAATTTGTAATTGCAATATCTTTACTTATTTGTAATATCAATGTTATGCATGTGAGCCATTAGTATGATATTTAGGCTTTCAAATTTCACTTAGATTGTTTTACACTTAGATTGTTTTAGGCCGGGCATGGTTATGGTTTATTGAAAAGTTGATTGAAAAAATTGTTTTAGATGAAATTAATATTTACTATCATGATTTGTGTAATAGAAATATTTACTATCAAGAGGGAAAGGTTGTAGGAATTTTGTATTAGCTTATATTGTATTATATTAGTCTCTTATATTTGTGTAATAGAAATATTGTATCAATTTTGTATTAGCTTATATTGTATTATTAGTCTCTTATATTTTATTAGAGAGGGAACTTGTATGAAACTTGTATCAATTTTGTATTAGCTTATATTGTATTATATTAGTCTCTTATATTGTATTAGTCCAACATTGTGTGTTCAAGTGATATATATCACGACGACGCTTAGGAACAACGGGCGCAACAATGCGCGCCTTTCCTTTTAGTACCATTTTGCAGCAACACGGCAGAGACGGCTCCGAAAATAACCTTCGCATTTTGCAGAAACCATGGATCCAGTCGGTAGAGATGAAAATGACGAACATATCCTCGAGGATATGATCCGTGGCGACGATGTCGCAAGTGAATTCCTGAACGAGTCCGGTGAGGGGGATGAGTCTCTCAACCGAGGTGACGGTGGCCCCGACGCCTGGGAAGAGGCCGTACTCGGTGAGGGGGAAGCCGACGAGGCAGAAGCCGGTGGCTCGGGTGCCACATTGATCAACACAAACTCCGGAGAGGTGCATATATATATTTATATTAATTAATTTAGCCTCCGTTGTCTATATACACATATTAACGGTCTTTCTTCTTTTAGCCCTCCGGATCGAGCAAGTCCACTGCGAGGACGAAACGAGGACCAACCAGAAAGTTGGAGGACAATGTCCGGTACAGGATCGAGGTGGTCGCTGCAGACGGCGAACCCATTGCTGCAATAGATGTCAAACAGAAGTTTGTGAAGCAATGCGGTGTCATTGTTAGGGACTTCGTCCCGATCACCATCCAAGAATGGAATAAGCCAAAGGATCGTGATCTTACCTGGCTCGGCGACGAAGGCAAAAAACACATTTTTCAAAAGGTCATGCATAATTTCACCTTGCCGTGGCCAGAGGTGGATCCAGAGGAGGGGGAGCCATCTGAGGAACAGATGGATAAACTTAAAAAAGAGCTAGTAGATAAAGTCAAGGCGTGGGCTCTTAAGAAGATGGCCGAGCTATTTAACAAATATAAGAAGAGATTGTACACCGACTATGTGTTGAAAGGAAAAACTCCGGATTTCGATCGAGGGTACGAGAAGATAAGAGACTATTGGGATGAATTTGTAGCGTACAAGAAATCGGAGCCAGCTCTGGCAAAGTCTAAAATAAATAAGGCAAATGCTGCTAAGAAGAAGTACCACCATAATATGGGGCCCGGTGGCTACGCCCGTTCCATGCCTAAGTGGGACAAAATGGAGAAGGACCTGCTGGATCAAGGGATTGTACCAGAGCCTATTAGAGATGGATGTATCAAGCGGTCCCGAAATTGGTTCTACGGGCATGGGGGCACACTGCACGCTTCTACCGGGGACTGCATATATAACAAAAGACACAAGGATAATCATCTACTACCCATCGATGACATTAGAAAAGCAGTAAAGGATGCTGAAGAGGGACGGTTCCGTCCCGATAGAGAGAATGACGAGCTTGCACGCGCCCTTGGGAATCCCGAACATAACGGACGAACACGAGGCACCCCAGGCTCCAAGCCGTGGGCACATGGGTTTCCCGTGGAACAAAAAATATGGCCCGACAGAAGTCATATGAGGAGAAAGGTAAGGGAGCAACAGGAAGAAGTCGAGAAGGCAGACCGGCTCCGCGTGCTAGAAGAAGGGTACAAGCGGCAGCAGGAGCAAATCGACCGACTTAGCCAGCAAGGCACTCTCGCCCTATCTCAGCAGCACGTCGATGCTGCCGCCCCATCGAATCGGAGAAGCAGCGTGGCTTCGAGCAGGCTCGTTGATGATGATGATCCTCTTCGTCGCTACCTAGTGGATGATATCACGGAGACCACAACATGTGAAAGTGATGAACATAAGCATGAAGGTGGCGGTCGGCTATGCCGTACCTATTGGACCTACACCAACTTTCCATTGCTCCCCTGTTCCTCTTGGCTACGCTATTGTCGGGGTGGATGAAGTTTTTAAAAGATTTGAGGAGCTGAAGCTGGATCACCCCGCAGGTGAAGATGGTGAGATCGTTGAACTTGGAGAAGCCAGAAAAAACACCATTCTATGGCGAAAGGAATTAATCGTGCTTCCAAGGCCATCGACTCCTCAGAGTAGCGATCCGGCGCAACACTCTCCAGCGCAACAGTCTTCTCCGCCGTCGCCGCCTCAGGCGCCGTCTCCGCAGCCTCAGTCTCCAGTGCGTGAGTCTCCGCCGCCTTAGTCTCCAGCGCGGCCGTCTCCGCCGCCTTAGTCTCCGCCGCCTCAGTCTCTGCCGCATGAGTCTCCGCACCTCAGTCTCCGGTGCGTTGGGGTAGGTTGGGGTTGGATAAGAACAGATTACCGAAACGTAAGTTAGCACCCCTACCAAAAATACCTCACAAGAATATGGTCAAGAGACCTTACGACCGTACACCGGAGGAAAACGCGGTGTACGCAGAAGCCGAAAAGGTCGCGTGGTTTGCTAAGTTGAAGGAGAAACCGAAAAAGTTTCCCGACACCCTAGAAGAGCATGCCAAAGTCGTAGCAATGCTGAAGAATATGCAGCAACCCTCGCCAGCGGAAGAACCAGACTACGGACGCTCTATTCATAAGGCGACGAAACGGAAAGCAGAAAGATCAGTTCCCCAGCTCGGAACACAGAAAAAACAATCAGTTGCCCCGCTCAAAGTGGTCTCCAATACCGAGGCGGGGTCCAGCAGAGTACGGCCCGTTGTTCCGATCGACGACAAGTCTTGTACACCTGAGATTGTTGCCATGTTCGGAGAAGCAGCCGCTGCTCAGGGCTTGACTATTCATCAGTACTTAGACCGAATAGATTATCAGAAAGTTGCAGACTACACATACAAGCACGGGTGTCCTCTCGTCAAACCTGAGTTGGTCAAAGATCTACCAACAAAAATGTGAAGATTGCATAATTGGTACATGGCAGCCTCAAAGAGAGGGGGGGGGGGGGGGTTGACTCTACATTAAATATGATAACAAGGCTTTCGGGTCTGGAAATGGAGTGACAATGATTCAATTTTCTGAATTATTTCAGTTGTTCCAACAAAAAGCCCTCGACAAAGCTATCATCAGTGCCTATTGTCTGTAAGTATTATTTCTGTAATTAATTTTCTTGCTAGCTCACCTCGTTCATTGTATTTTATAATTTTACTCATCACTATATTAATTATGCAGAATGAAGATTCTCCAATGCAGAAGAGGACAAATCTATGACATTGGGTTCATTGACCCAAATATTGTTAATGAAAAAGTTCTCGTTGAACATTACCAAGATACAGAGAATAACTTGGTAAATGCATTCTTGTTTAACGAAACCAAAAGAGAGATACTATTTCCATACAACTTCGAGTAAGTGTTACTGTCTTGTACACATTATTCTATTTCGCTTAATTTCTCGATGTTAAGTGTATAATTGATAACTTATGCATGCGCAGCTTCCACTTTATTCTGCTAATCATTGTGCTGGACAAAGGAACAGTACAAGCCATGGACTCGAGACGTCATCCCCTTGAGCACTGGGAGAGCATGCAGATATGCCTCCAGAGGTAATTTCAATCATTATGTCAGTATATCGATAGCAATTAATTAATATATAAGTCCTTTATTTATTTTCTTTGCCGGACAGGGCTTGGAAACGATTCACTACAGCCGCCAAGGATAGGGGTGCTTGGGCGGAGAAGCTTGACTTTAAAATATTAGATATAAGTACTACTAGCTATATCCGTGCATCATCTCTTTATTTCTAGTTTCAATACCATTACAATTCTTGATTTTTATTTTCATTGAACTTTGTTCCTGTAAAGTGCTTGGAGCAGCCAGAGGGGACAAATTTATGTGGATACTACGTCTGCGAGTTCATTCGTCAGACGTGTTGTGAGAAGGGCAGAATTTTAAAACAACTTGAAGTGAGTATGCAGTATTCACAATTTTTATTTATTGCCATCAATTTTGTTTAGTTTCATTCATATATATTGACCACTTTTTTAATTAGATCGAACGGTTGCGAGACGGCCTTCTACCAATGGATCGTGTACGAGCAATCCAGGAAGAAATTGCCGGATTCATAGATGCAGAGGTCCTAAATAAGAATGGAGAATACTATACTGATTCTAATGCATATTGATGTGTTTATATTATATCAAATAGAAGATGATGTGTTTATATTACAAGGTGATCGAGTGTAAAAAAGATGTGACGACGATCGTGTGTGTAATATATTTGTGACGATGATGTTTAATATATAGTGGTTCTCCATATTGATTCTACATTTTGGTATTTTAATTTCATTTTTTTACATAATCAAATAGGTCTTACTTTTCTGAACATTTTGATATTTTATTCATATTTTTATGAATTACAGAATAAGCATTATTGATTCTACAAAATTAAACCTTTTTCTGGAATTTGTGAAAAAAAAAAAATCGGCCAATAGTCCCGGTTCGTATTCCCAACCGGGACTAGCTTTAGTCCCGGATTCCTAGTCCCGGTTGGTGAACCGGGACTAATGGACCTCCCCAACCGGGACTAATGTGGCTTTTTCTACTAGTGCGAATAAATTTTGTGTCATGTACCGAAATGAAGAAAAGAAAGAAACTTAACATCTTATTGGGTAGGAGTATGTCAATCTATCTTACTCTCTATGGAGTTGTTCCAACATCATGCAAATAGCATATCTGCCAGCATGACATAACTTTCCTTGATTTTAGCTGAGTTTAGTAGGATCCAATTCGGTGAGGATGTCAAATGAAAAGCAAGGATTGCACCATCGTCGGATCATAGCGTCGCGACGCTTCGATATCTGATAAGGTCAGGCCGTCCATCATGGATTAAGATGTGGTTCACCAAAGCGGAAGTGTCTAAGCATGAAGAGAAAAAGCAGGCAACTTGTACAGATTCTCTGTGCCTACAGATAAGCGATGAGAGGAGCCATCTGGATTTTATTCTGAAACTGGGGCGACTCAACGCCGGTTTCTTAGCTCGTCGGAATCAACATCCATGGCAAAACATTGGCCGTACGTACCGTAATGGTCACTGGTATGCGGTATGCCCCGTCGTTGTTGTCGTCGCAAACACATTTTCCTGCAGAATTGGGGTAGCTTGGTAATAGCCGGCACAGATGCCGTAGCCAGCCAAATCCATGTAAGAAAGAAGATGTCTCTTCCCATAGGCATTTATCTAAGATTCCCCTATGTTGATCGACACAGGCAAATATTCCAAAGTTCAATTTGGCTCTAACGAAAAGCCAGATCGCTGCACTGTCCAGATTGATCTCTCATGAATACCAACTGTTTTAACGAACCATTGTGACCCTATAAAAGCCACCCACGCCCCTGCCACCATACCATCCCAAATTTCCTTCTACGCAAAGAACATAGAGTGAGTCAACCGCTAGCCACTCACAAGCTTTCCAGTTAGCACAAACTCAGGAAGCTTAGCTCGTCATCGAGGTTGCTAAACGCGCTTTCGACGACAAAGATGGACCGTGTGATGAAGCTGGCCTCGGAGAGGGCGGTGGTGATCTTCACCTTGGACTCATGCTGCATGTGCCACACTGTGACCCGCCTCTTCCGGGACCTCGGCGTCAACGCCCTGGAGCACGAGCTAGACCATGATCCCAAGGCCAAGGAGATGGAGAGGGCGCTCCTCAAGCTTCTCGGGAGGGGGCCGCACGTCCCGGCGGTATTCATCGGTGGAAAGCTTGTCGGCGGCACCAACAAGGTCATGTCTCTGCACCTCAGTGGCGAGCTTGTCCCCATGATACGGAATGCAGGTGCCCTGTGGCTATAGAGGGGTAGTAGACAGAGTTGCAGAGTGAGCCAAACTCCATAGCAATCGGCAAAATAAAGAGTGTGGGATGCATGTTTTCCGTAGGCCGGATAACATAGTGACCTAGCTACGTCAAGACAGGTTTTTTCAATCCTGTTCTCAGAGCAAACAAGTTTTGGATCGTTATAAGTAGTGAGCAATGTGCTTGGTTTATGCATGTTGTTTCTTCATAATGTCTTTGTTCTTACCTCCATCGATGTAACCATTTGTACTTGTCCTTTTTGCACGTGGTATATAGATATATTGTATGAATATGTGTAGAGTAAGTGTCAATCTTTATAGTATATTAAGGTTGGACTCACACCTCTCTCGCCATGTCACACTTATCCCTATTTTCATAGCAAATGCCGCTGAATTCAGTTTCCATGTAATGCAACATCCTTATCGTGTAAAGCGCCCTCCTCCTAATATATGTTGGTAAATCAGTCTCGACTTCAACAACCTTGTAACCAATCCCAAGCTAATTTTCAAACTCTTGGGGAGTAAAACATATTATTGGATCTGCTCCTGGTCTTATCCACAAATTTGGTCTCGCCTCTATCTAATGCCGACTGATTCACCAACAACTGCCCGAAGCTAGTGCTCCTCTCACCCAAATTTTCAACGGTCATGCAGAAGTTTATCTAGAGCAGAGGAGGAATCTCGGACGAAGGACTTCTAACTAGAGGTGGGAGAGGAGTACGAGATAATGGTTTCTTAATGCACTGTTCTATTCCTCATACAAATATCACATTGCTACGCTTTTGATAATCTTTTGCACGGACTATAAGATAAAGCATGTTTGTTAGACTAGTAAATGTGCACATGCCACACATGCATAATAGATGAAACAATACGAGCTTGACAATAGTGGAGGTGAATTCTTATTGATTCCCATTTATAAAAAAAAATTCATTAATAAGCCAGTAGTGTTGGAAATAATCAGAACTTACCAATGGATAGGATTTGTGTAAATCTATGATTATAGCATGATCATTCAACCTTCATTTTTAAGTGAAAATGATTTTTTATCAGATCAAAGTTGATGGTAAAATATTTTTATGTGAAATTAATTTATTTATCAAATCACGTAATCATCATCTTTTACCTAAATTGTAAGAGTTATGTCTTGTTGTACTTCATTGATGGCTGCCATGGAGTTATAATTTGTGTTTAATTTTACTATTATACTTGTTTACACTCTAGAAATTTACCATCATTTTTGTTTTGCTTTACCGTGGAAAATTTAACTCACGAAGATCGATTGATGGATCGATTTATTAATTGCGACACCTGTATAGTTTTAATTTGATGCTTTTATGTTCATTAAAATGTTTCAATTGAGTTATAATAAGAACTTATAAAATGACACAAACTTGCTATATATTAACTATAAGACAATGATACACAGTGAAAGTAAACATCCTTCACAAACATATGACCCTGGAATTTAAAACTTCATTTCAAACTAAAACCGGTGAATCTACTTTTTATTATTATTCTAAACTCACATATCTAGTCTAGCTTATGCATCTTGTCTGCTCGCTCAATGTCATCGTACAACCAAATAGATGTTTTACTATTCTTTTGACATGCTCTTGTATTGACGAATCAACAATACGTGCTTCCTGATACCTAAGACATAATAGAGGAAAACATAGTAAGATATAATTACAACATATCAAAGCAAATTGTGTGTATTTGATCATTTACCATAAAAAATACAAAACTCCGAGCATCAGTGTAAAATTTCAATACAAAAAGAGGGAATCTACGATATTATATAAATGTGTGGCGAACAACAACGACAATAATACAAGTAGAACTTACGGAGGAATAATATATAACAATTTACATGTAATCAAAGGTTTACCATTCTCCCCTTGCTTTCTTCATGAAGCTTCATGTGCATCCGAGTGCGAATACCATGTCATAACACCTTATAGTGGCGTGCGCTCAATGCACATCATATCTGCACATCATAACATACAATGTTACAAAAATTATATTCGAAAACTAATTTCAACAACCATATACAGTCACACGAACTTGGGAGAACATATTCATGGGCCGGTGTATGAGAGAAACTCTTGAGGTAATACCTCGTGACTATGATATGGGATACTACCTTGTAGATGGCATCAATCCTTCTAGGTCCACTTTTGTCAAGCCAATATAAAACCCTCAAGGTAACAAGAGAGTCCACTTTCTCAAGGCTCAAGAAGTAGTGAGGAAGGACATTGAGCAAGCATTTGGTGTGTCTCAAGCTTGGCCAAGAGAACTTTCAAGGACGACTTTGTGAAAACAACTATGATTCCCGAGAGGATTACTAACAGACTCCAAAGATTTCCTAAGGCACCTAAGAGGATCTTATGCCATTTGTGGAAGTGAGAGATCAAGCATATTTATTCTATGATAAGCATGGCAGTGATGAGCACCCTTAACCGCCAATGAAAACCAAGCATCTCACTGACTATCATCAGATCCTCTAACAGGTCACATATTTTATATGTACAATGATTTTATTTGTTACAACTTTGAACGTGAGTAGCGATTTTATGTGATTCCACCTTCACCTTGTCCAGGGAATCCTTTATGCGATCTGATTGGCGGATTTGGATGCTTCATTCATATTATTCTTAAAATTAAACACCCCTCGAGTTGAGCTTCGGACAAAATTAAGTTCATTTCACAAGTACTAATTATTATGTGGGAGACGATTCCAACTGCATTTTACAATTAATTCAATGACTTTAAGATTCGTTTTGAAGATTGACTAAATTCAGAATTTCGTTTGCCGCTACACACTGAAAAGATATGATCTGAAGAGCTAATAGTTATAGGTATACAGTCTATTGCAGGAGCAAAAGAATACCCCCTGAGAAGGCGAGGAGCCAAACAATTAACGAAGAATCATAAATTCCTTAGCTCTGAAGATTGCTCTTCAAAGCGCTAGCTTCTTCTCTCATGCTGATTTCTTCTCTTTTTCTTTCCAGATGACAACTATGAGGGCAGATATCCTAGAATCTATATCCTTCTCTGCGCGTGCTATAATCTCTGTACATGCGTCATGCACCAAAAAAGAATAAATAGAAGAGAAAATTATTTGATATATATCTTACTTTCTGCAGATGCCCGCACCATCATACATGTAACAACTGTGCGTCTGTTCTGCAGCATCTCTTCCTGTCAACTCATAGTGGAATGTTGAGAATCTTGAAGAGAAAAACAAGGATTGCACCGTCATCGGATCTTGGCATCCCGGCGCCTCATATTTGATATGGCTAGGTCGACGATGATGGACGCAGGCAAGTTGGGCATGATTCTGTGTGCCTGCAGATAAGTGATGAGAAGAGCCCTGTGGATGCTATTCTGAAATTGAGGCGACTCGTCACTGGTTCCTCAGAAACGAGCTCGATGAGCTAGTAGGAATCGGTTCCTGGAAAAGTATTGGCCCTACCATGCCGGTGCTTCCAATCGTTGCCGACACGGTTCTTGTCGTCGCTGACGCTTTTTCTCCAGAATTGTGCTAGTATTTTGCAATATTACTTTTCATTAAAAAAATGGATTGACATTTAGCAATACATGACGGTTGGTCTGTTGCGTACATGACTGTTGCGTGCATGAACCTACGTAGAGGTTGGAGATTTTACCCTCCATTAAACAGAAGTACATTATAGTACTTCCTCCGTTTCACAATGTAATTTTTTTTAGCAAACTAAACTAGCTTGCTAAAAAGACTTACATTGTGGAACGGAGGTAGTAGTAAATAACATCGGAAATTCTGGATTTCCAAGCCATGGTGTTTTTCATGCCTTGTATTTGTAACGGCCCCAGTTTGGTACCCTAAAATATGGGCCAAATTTTCACTTTTTGTTTTGCAACATTGCATCATGGCATCCATTTAAATTGCTAAGTTTAAATAAAGCAACACTTGGAAGTTAAAACAAAGAAAGCAAAACCCTTCCCAAAATCCCAAACTAAATGCATCGCCCAAAATGGCAAAACCAAATTAAATTTGAACTTCCAAATTGTTCAGAAAGTTCCAATAATCCAATTATAGTTATTTGTTAAAAGTAAATTCTTAACAAGCAAATAAATAAATTGAGAATCCAAAATTGGTTCAAATGAAATACTATTTTTGGAAACTAAGTTAGACTTTTAAAAATTTCAAAATAAAATTATGGGGTGCTTCATTGTTATAATATGAGCCTCCATAAATATTTTCATAATTTATTGAATTTCTTAAGTGCTCCAAATAAATGCATTTTGCAATTTATCAAAAATGATCGAATTGCAACAATATGAATAAATGTGAATCTAAACAATTTAAATTGCAACACCAATTTTAGTGGAGCTTCTAAATGAGATGGGGAGCCTACATGAATTTTCCCAGAATTTTTAAAAGTGTTTAAAGGCCTCATTTAAATACCTAAAACCCTGTAAATTTTAAATTTCTGGAAAAGGGAAAGAGACCAGTGGGGTTTCTGCAAATTCGTCTTCCTCCTCCCCTGTAGCGACCGGGCAGCACTGGCGCCATGTCGCGCTCGCTCCGGCCGACCCCGTCGCTCCCCCTCGCCCCGCGCGTCGCCATACTCCACCCTGGTGGATAAGAGGGTCACCGATGCCCACATGCTCCCCTGCTCCTCTCTCCTCCCTAGCTCCTCGTTCCCCTTTTCTATCTCTCTCATGAGCTCCACCATAGCCGCCGGTTGCCGAGCACGCCGCCATCGTCCAGGACCTCCCCGTCCAAATCGAAGTGGGGGAATCGGACCGTCGCCATGCCCTCTCCCTCTCCGCGCAAGAAATTGACTCGGGAGGCCCCGAATCGCCGCCGGCAATCGCTTCTTTCCCGACCACGGCCGCCCCTCCGTCGAGCTTGTTGCCGTCGTCTTCGGCCACCTCCTCCTCCACCACGAGCACCAACGTGACCAGGGTGAGCTCCTTGCCCCTCTGAACCTCCTCTCGCTCCCCCTCTCCCTCCTCTCGCGCCTGCACCATCGCCGTCGGCCGCCACCGCGCCGCCCCGGTCGTGCCGGCCGGGAGCCCGACAGTCTCAGGCCCATGCCCGGCCTGGGCTCCGGTCTGGGCCGGCCGGGAGGCCGGCTGACTCGGGTCTGTGCCCGGCCTGGGCCGGCCAGGAGGCCGGTCGCCTCAGACACCAGCCCGGCCTGGAAACCGTCCTGGGCCGATCTGGGGGCCGGCCCAACAGTAAAATCTGTTAATTATTTAAAATAAAATAATTGATAACTATTTAAATATTGAATCAAATTTAGCAAATGATGTACCAAATTGTTCAGAAAAGCAAACCCTACTTGTTGGTATCATCGTAATGATCTTTTGAAACTATTTTTTTGCCTTTATTTAAGAATTCCTAAAATGGCTTAAATAACACCAAATTTGGGGAAAATCATAATTCGATAAATAATTAACCACAAATTATGAATAAAATATCAAAGTGATCAGTAATTCAAATGCTATCAAACCATGCTAATATCTTGTCATGATCACAAATTTTCCTTTGATGCTTTTCTTAAATTGATTAAAAGATTTAAATTCAAATAATTATTTAATTCACTATTTAATCATCGATAACCGGAAATTTACAAATAAGGTACCAAAACGATCAGAAGAACAACACCTATCCATTCATGTCATGTTCATGCATATTTAAGCCACTTCTTTAATAACGTAATAAATTATAAACAACGTGGCCATTAAGTTAAATATGGGGTTGCTTCCAAATAATTGCACTAATTATTTGGCACCCTATTTAATTGTGTTAGTTAATTTATATGATGTCTTCATTGCATGATATTGTCATAGCATCATTGAAAAAACAAGCTATGCCCGGATGTCGCCTATAGGGGGGGGTGAATAGGCGATTAAAACTTTTTCTATTTAGGGGCTTGATAATTGCGGAATAAAACTAGGTGTTTAAATTAACAAGCCAACAACCTAAAATTCTAGGTTTACCTAAAGTGCACCAACAACTTATGCTAAACAAGGCAAGCAACAAGGAGATAGCTAGAAATAAACTTCAAGCACGAAGGCTATCACAATGTAAATTGCATAAGTAAAAGGCTCGGATATAGAAATAACCGAGGCACGCGGAGACGAGGATTTATTCCCGAGTTCCTCCTTGTTAAGGGAGTACGTCTCGTTGGAGGGGTGTGAGCTCGCCACAAAAGGCCTACTCAAGATGCCATAAAGGCCTCACCCTATTCGCTGATGAACCGCACCCAAAGGTTTGGTTCACCTTCCACTATCGGAATCCTTCGAGGCGAATTCCGGAGACGTTCACAACTTCTCTTGGGGCACACACCCACAACTCAATTGGGGGCTCCCAAACTCGTGCCGAAGCTTCACAACTCGAAGACTTCGCGGCACCTCCAACCGTCTAGGGTACACAATGCACCCAAGAGGCAACAAGCCCTTGGGAACACAATGCACCCAAAAGTAACAAGCTCTTCAACCTTCACTTTCCACGAATGTTCATGGGGAGAGCAACCCGATGCAACAAATGCAAAAGGCAAGAACACACAAAGTGGTCAAATCCTTCACTCTCAAATTCCAACCAAGCAACAAATGCTTTGGGGAGGGATTTGGAGAGGGCAAGGTTTTCCAAGGTCAACAATGGAGGGAGAGAGAGTGAAATTCGTGTAGCCAAAAACCTTAGGGCAAATGGGGAAGGAGGGGGCCTTTTATATGTCCCCTGAAAAACTAGCCGTTGGAGGCCACTCAGACCGGAGACTCCGGCCTAAGTGCACCGGAGACTCCGGCCTGCCTCCGGACAGCTTCCGAACGAGCAACAGAGGCGCACCACACATGGATCAAAGCAGGAGGGCCGGAGATTCCGGTCATCGAGGGGCCGGAGACTCCGGTGGGACCGGAGACTCCGGACCATCTCCGGTGTCTCTCCGGGCAGACAACAGAGGCGCACCACATTTTGGGGAGAGGCAGGCACACCGGAGACTCCGGTCATCAGGGCCGGAGATTCCGGCCGGACCGGAGACTCCCGGGTGCCTCCGGACACAGTCCAGGAGCGCACCACACAAATCCATTTGGCAGCGAAAAACAGGGGGGCCGGAGACTCCGGGTCCAGAGGACCGGAGACTCCGGTGTAGATCCAACAGAAAACCCAAAGCCCCATAACTTTTGCAAATGAACTCCGTTTTCGATAATCTTGGACTTGTTGGAATCGTCACAATGAGCACAACAAGATTATGCAGAGAAACATCATAGTCCAACAAGATACTATAAAACCAAATGGGGAGAGTTTAAAAGCTCTTTTTCGCAAACCGAAAAACCGTTTCTTTTGCAATTGAAGTCCGAATGAAGCAAAACCAATTTTGTTGGAAAGAGGACGACAAAAGCAACCTTTGAAAATGGCAAACAAGCAAAGAAGATTTTGCAAAGGGTTGGAAAGGTGAAACCTTCCACAAGGATGAACCGGCAAAATCTCCAATACCGAAAATGCAAATGAAGACGCATATGCAAACCGTTTTCGGTGATCTTAGCCTTGTCATAACACGCACGACAAGCACCAAGACCAGACCACGATAAGAGTCAAATAAGAACCAACAAAGATGATTTCAAAGATGCCCCTCTTGATAGTACGGCTATCTATCCTATAATCCGGTCTCTCACTAACATCATAAGACCGGTAAAATAGAAACCCTATCAAGATCATACCTTTGCCTTGCGCATAAATCCACTTGAGGTCGATGGAGACGATCTTCATCTCCGCAAGACGAACCATCTTCTTGATTGCGCTTCGCTTGGTGAAGATTCACATGGCTCCCCCATACACCAAGATGGGAGAAGCATCTCTTCGGCATATCTTCTCTTCGGCCTTGATCAACGAATGATCTTCTTTCCTTAACCATGACTCCAACACATGGAGAGCAAGCAAGACCTTGACTCCAACAAATGGAGACAAGCAAGCTAGTGGACACCTACAAATATAGCTCAATGCAAATATTAGTCCATAGAGATTGTCATTAATTACCAAAACCATGCATGGGGGCGACCATGCACTTTCAATCTCCTCCATTTTGGTAATCGATGACAATCCCGTTTTAAGAGGGTTTATATAAAGAATAAAGCAACCTTGCACGACAAACAAGCAAGGATGCAATGCGCATTAAAGGCAAATGCAACAAAAGCATAAAACCCAAATTCCCTTAAACCCTCTAAACTTCTACCCCATTGGCATCGATTGCCGAAATGGGAAGAAAAATGTAGAGAGCCAATATAATAAGAGTTCCTCCATAAAGGTGTGCATTCCTCAAGATATGAGTGAAATCAAATGCACTTATTCATTGACGAATAATTGGAGGAAATCAAACTATATTGAGGATCCAAAGATTGCAAAAAAGATGAAATCATTTTAAACATCTCCAAAGGAGAAAAGCAATCGAAAAGATCCAAAGCGAGAGTTCTAAATAAAAACGGAGAAGCTTCCCAATGTTCATGCACAATGGAGAAGTGCACAAATATGGTATCCTCACTCCCCCAAAATCATCTAGAACACGCAACAAGTGCAATTGTGCATAATGAAAAAGCAAATCATAGCACTTGCACCAAAGATGTGGTTGAGCCATAAACAGACACTACCACAGAAAGGGCTATCAGTGGCGCACCAAATTGCAATTCTGTGGCGCACCCCCAGGTTTGCTGGGTGCGCCACAGAATTCTCGCCACAAAAATATTTTCTGTGGCGCACCTGGCTTGGTGCGCCACAGAATTCTCACATTTCTGTGGCGCACCTGGCCTGGTGCGCCACAGAATTCACATTTCTGTGGCGCACCCACCCACCGTGCGCCACAGAAATATTTCTGTGGCGCACCCACCCACCGTGCGCCACAGAATTTTTTTGAATTTCAAAAAAAGGGCGGCCAGATCTAGATCTGGATCTGGCCAGATCTAGATCTGGTCGCCGGAATTTCGTTTCGTTTCGTTTTTTTGGAGGCCGTAGATGGGTGGAGGAGGGAGTCGCCGGAGGTTGGTGGAGGATGGTAGTCGCCGGAGTTCGCCGGAGTTCGCCGGAGGTGGAGAAGAAGGTTGCCGGAGTGGAGGAGGAGGTCGCCGGTGGTGGAGGAGGTCGTCAGAGGTGGAGGAGGTCGCCGGAGGTGAAGGTCGCCGGGGTAGAGGAGGAGGTCACCGGAGGTTGAGGTCGCCGGGGTTGTGGAGGTGGTCGCCGGAGTTGTGGAGATCGCCGGAGTTGTGGAGGAGGTCGCCGGAGGTGGAGATGGAGGTGGAGGTGGAGGTGGAGGTGGAGGTGGAGGTGGAGGTGGAGGTGGAGGAGGAGTAGAGAAGATGTGGAGGAGAGGAAAAGAGATGGAGGAGGGAGGAGAAGGGGAGAGAAAGGAGAAAGGAAGAGGAGAAGTGGACGGAGAAGTGGAGGAGAGAAGGAGAAAAGGGAAAAGAGAGAGAGAAGGGGGCTGGCGGGATTCAAAATTTCGAATCCCGCCCAATAATTCTGTGGCGCACCAATGCAAGGATGCGCCACAGAATTATTGGGCGGGATTCAAAATTTCGAATCCCGCCCAACAATTCTGTGGCGCACCAATGCAAGGATGCGCCACAGAATTATTGGGCAGGATTAAAAATTTCGAATCCCGCCCAATAATTCTGTGGCGCATCCTTGGCATTGGTGCGCCACAGAATTTGTTTCCCTTTTTTTGATTTTTTTATTTTGCTGGGAAAATTTTTCTGTTGCCCATAAATTTTTTTTGGTTTGGAATTTGAGGATTCTGTGAATTGCTGACCGGGTAAACCCGGGTGCCATCGAATCCGAAGTTTTCTCTAGTTTTTTTTAAGGTATTATACGCATTTTTTCGACGTCGTATGCAAAAGTTATGCCCGTTTTAATATTTTTTCACCTACTTTTGGAAAAAAAGTCAAAATGTGTATTTCAAATTTTTCCTAACAAATAGACCCTAAACCTTCCATATATCTAAAAGGATTTTATTTTTTGAATTTTTTATCATTTTCTTTCACTAGGTGCAAAACTGAAAAGGCGATCCACCAGGGGGGTGCGTGGGGTGAAAAAGTGCTGCCCTATTCTGTGGCGCACCGTGGCTAGTGCGCCACAGAAATTCAACTTTCTGTGGCGCATCCTTCTCCATGCGCCACAGAAAGATGAATTCCTATGGCGCACCAGCCACGGTGCGCCACAGAAAAGGCCGAGATGGGACCACAGCCCACTGATTGAAGGTGGGGCCCACGCGAATTCTGTGGCGCATGAAGAGTGGTGCGCCACAGAAGTCTCTATTTCTGTGGCGCATGGCATGCAGTGCGCCACAGAAAGTTGATATTCTGTGGCGCATGGGCTAAGGATGCGCCACAGAATGTTCAAATTTCAGTGGCGCATCGACAGCCATGCGCCACAGAATAATTTTTTGTGGCGCATAAATTAAGGGTGCGCCACAGATAGGACCTCCCTATAATGCTTTTCCTGGTAGTGAGATACCAATTTTCAAAAATCCACCATAAGATAGGCCCAACCGAGATAAAAGATCTTTTAGAGAAATATGTTCACAAGCGTAGGGATACCAATTGGAAACTAAAACCAATTAAAAATGCCAAAAGCTAGTGAGAACATTTAGCCAATAAAATTCAACATGCTCACCATGGTAAGCATGAAGTCAAAAGATCCAACAAATACATGAGTGTGTAAAGATACCAATAAACATAAGACAAGCACTCACGAGACACATTTGGAACCACCAAGGAATTATAGATGAAAAACAAGGTGGCTCAAAAGAATTAGGATACCAACTAAAAGGTGACCTCTCTCATATGTATAGGTTTCTAATTGGACAGACCATTGAAGATATACATCCGCAAAGAAACATATACATACGAAATGGTTTGGGAAAAAAGAACAAGGTATCCATAAGGAAGTCATAAATATACAAATGAGATTGTTGCTTAAAAGCATAGCACATAGCTCAAATTTATCTCAGTGTACATCAATGAACTTCGAATATATCAAATGCATCACACATATCACTAAGGGAACAAGAGATAGTGAAGATGATTTGAGTTAGGAAACAGGTATCACAAGGAAATAATATCAATTGAAGAAAAGGTTTTTGCGAATTCATCACACATATCACAAAGATATATTAAGTGAAGGAAAAGGCCAAAACCACAACAATTGCTCATAAAAGCTTTCATGCCAAGAGACAACCTACAGAACGTTGAATACAAAAGGAGTATGCATGGGATAGATACTTGTTACCGAGATGACATTGGTGATGAAGATGATGAGAGATGGTTTGACACCAAAGCTTGACTCCGACAATCACACGGTGAGAACACCTTCCTTATGAATGAGGCAAGCATCCAATGCATCTCAACTGTACCTAAAACACAATTAGAGTACAAAATGGTTCCCAAACTCATTGGGTCCCATAGTAGTTAGATAAACTACAATATATAGGACATACTCCACATAAATATGTGCATATAGATATGAAATTGAATTTCATGCACATCTTAGCCGAATTAGGATTCGGTGGAGTATCCCCTATATATTGGATCAAGAAAGACTAGCATGCCATATAGAATATATATTAGTAAATATGCATACATAGACTTACTAGAGCCAAGAGAGATACAATTTGGACAAACACCAAGTAAACCAAGAGGAGAGCACACCAAAGTGTGACACAGAAGGTTGTCCAAATTATATCAAAATCCAAATCAACACATGATTGAAGAAAAATCAAATCAACAAATGATTGATTCCAAAACACATCAACACATGAAGTGTGATATAAAAAGGAATCAAATCAACACAACAAATGATCGATAAGACACCAATTGAAAGTAAGATACCAATTAAAAACAAAAATACCAACTAGGAGAAAAGATACCGAGAAGAGGGTGATAATTGACCAAAATCAAGTAAATCAAAATAAGGCAAAAGGTATCAAGACTCCCACAATAAATATCAATTGGAGCAAATATCTATGGAGGAGATATTAAATTCCAATTAATACCAATTGAAGGTACCAACACAAGATAAAGAATCAAATGCCAATTGAAAGGATAAAAAAAAATTGATAGATAGGTTAGTGCTCTAAATAAAAAGGAATGCTCCCCCAATATTCATGCATTATCTTTGATATTTGCATTTGAATACAAAATGCATGCACAAGGGATCATTACTCTCCATATTTTATTTACAACACTAAACACTACCAATTGAAAAATAGGATCCATGCAAGAGACAAGGAAGGCAATAAATAAGGCAAATTAAAGCAATAGCCAATGTGAAGATGATCTACAAAAATCCACCACAATTACTAGAATCACTTGTCATGGACAAGGAGTATGGAGACATTTCTCGGTGGTATATAGGAATGATGTTCAAGACCAACTTTACAACAAATAAGCATGTGGAAAAAGATAAGAATCAAAACACCATATTTTGAAAAAGGTTTGTTGGTAGTTTCATCTATTCGAACCAACCGGCAAAGCCATGGTTAAAATAAGATGAAAACAAATGGTTTCTCACATAATATATGGAAATGGATATTAGAGAAAAACCACACCAAACAAACTCACACAACAAGAGCCAAAGGATAATCAAAATAAATTGGAACTTGTTTGAGCCAACATGCCACATAGGAAAGAGATAATTTGCAATATCAAATCTAAGAGGCAAACCTCAAATGTTCACATTTTGTGGGATTGTAATATGCACATAGCTTATTACTCCCCCATAATGTTATAATTCATTTTATTTTTAAACAAGAGGCAAATAAAACCAACTAGAGAAATTAATGGACATTATAGAATTTGAATTTCTCATGAATATGACTATACCATATAGTAGCTCGATAATATTGAAATATCAATACTAGGTGGTGTGCCTCATGTACACACATTTTTAGGTTTGTGAGGTGCACAAAGCACATCACTCCCCCAAAATGGGATAGTCCATTAATATCTCAAAGAGCCAAATGAAACCCGCACAAGATTCAATAAAGCTCAACACAAAGTTACACATACATGATATACAACTATCTTACACAACCTTGAATAACAAGACAAGTAGGAAAGTAGCATATCATATACAAGCACATGCTAGGAACAAAACTAACACATGCAAGGGAGCAAGCAACTTTCAATGTATATATGAATTAAATACAAGTTACCGCAAAGAGGAAGCATTGGATATGAGATAGGTAAGTGATACTCCAATTGACTTTGGCTTGATGAAATAAAATCATGAAGATCCCTTAATTCTTCAAAAATAGCCAAGTCACCAATGTCCTCCACAACACCTATTGATCAAGTTGAAGCTTGTTGGTCCCCAACCAAGTTGGGTCCTAAGAGGTTAGTCACAATAGGCTTGGGAACCCAAATGGTGCTTTTCTTGACACCACTTTGAGCTCCCACATACTTGGCAAACACATTGCCAACTCTATCCTTCCAAGAAATAGCATCATCAATTATGATAGGGGGAGAGGTACCGTTAGTGCATGAAGAAGCAAAATGACCTTTGCCACGGCAAAGGTAGCAACACCGACTCTTCTTCTTCTTAATAGGCTCCTCAACTTGAGGAGCATTGGCTTGAGTCTTCTTAGGAGGTGGCCTTTGTTCAACTCGTGGTTGAGCACGAGATTGAACAAGAGGCCGCTTCCCTAGTTGCTTCTCACTAAGAGGCTTCTTCTTCTTCATTGGGCAATCACGAACATGGTGCCCTTCTAGCTTGCACTTGAAGCAATGATGTTGGCCGGATTCTTGATTTGAACTTGGCCCTTTCTTCTTCTCAACCTTGGACTTGTTCTTGTTGTTGGAGTTGAATCCAAGTCCACTCTTGTCATTGGGGATTGTTGCACACTCAACATGTTGTCAAGTGCACGCTTCCCTTCATGACGCTTTTCCAAGCCTTTCTTCATAGAAGTGGCTTGGGCCTTGAGCTCTCCTCTTTTCTCTACATGGTTAGTGACAACACAAGTACTAGAGGAGGTAGATGCATCATTGTTAGAGCAACAAGGCAAAGCAAGTAATTCATCACATGTGCCAATTTAGTGGATGAACTACTAGGACTAGCACATGGCAATATAGCATTTTTAGTTACGGTTGTGCTATTATCCACATGAGGCTCAATAGATGTTACCTTTGTAGTGATGGCCTCATGAGCTAACTTTAGACTAGCATAGGATGCTAGAAGATCATCATTGGAGCTAGATAGCTTTTTATGATTTTCTTCCAACTCCTATACTTGCTAGTTAGCAACTCAAGTTGAGCCCTTAGCTCAACATTCTCCTTCAAAGTGGATGCTTCACAAGAAATTGAGTTAGTAGCACAAGCATCATTGACATTAGGGATGGAAGAAGAAATCTTAGCAAGCTCTTCATTTAATTTAGCATTTTCATTTTTCGTGACCTTATATTTAGCAATGGCATGGTCACGTTCTTTAATGATTTTAGCAATTATTCATTATGAGACTCCTCGATAGAATCTAGTTTCTCCTCAAGAGAAGCACGAGTCTCTTGCTCTTCCTCAAGAGCATCTTCACGATTCTCTTTCGATCTTACCCTTTTCTTCAAGGCTTGCTTCCAAGGCCTCAATAGTTTCCCCACGCTCAATAAGAGTGCTCATGATTTCAAAGAGGTTAGCTTGGGCACTTTTATTGCTAGGAAGGGCTTTAAGAATCATTAGACCTTTATTTTGAAGAAGGGCATTAACTTTTTCCATATCATCTTCTTCATCATTATTATCATTATCATTATTATCATCATTGTCATTACTAGAAGAAGATTTAGCCATAAGACAATGAGAGGTGGATGAAGAAGAATAATTAATTTTTGAACTACTCAAGTTCAAATCTTGTTCCACAATTAA